>JAJMAB010000013.1:0-207257 GCA_030564825.1 Ogataea sithepensis | reverse complement strand
CTGAGTATATAAGGATTGTCTTCATCACTATTTTGTTCTTCAGATGCATTCCCTCTTGCCATATTGATTTTGTCATGTTTCTTAAACAATGTTTTACCAAGAAACAAATCACTCAATAGATCTCCTAGAGAACTATTTATGAATAAGGAAAAACCTATAGAAACCAAGGATTTGTTACCTTTTGGGTGTCTGATTTATTGTTACAATGAAAATAGTACTAAGTTCAATGATGACAGTATTGAATCTGTGTTTCTTGGATATGATCAAACCAAGATGATTTGTCATGCATTTGATTTGAAAAGAGAATTGGTGTTTAGAAGCTCATCATTTAAGGGAATGCGTAATAAATTCCCATTCAAAGAACTAGACCGTGAATTTGGCATTCAAAAGTCAGATGAGGAATATAACTATGAATCAACCAGTTAAGACAGTGATGATAACTACGATAGAAGTCACCAGAATGAATACAGGAATGAAGATATGGAAACTGAACCTACAGATACAAATCCTGTAACTATACCCGCGGAACTAAAGTCACCATCAAATCCACCACTAGATTCATCTGAAGTTATTGAACAACCACCCTCAAAACGTGTTAAAATCATGAATCCACTAGAAAGAATCCAGCAAAAAGAGCTAGAGGCATCTAGACTGAAGGGGGGAAGTGATCAAAGTGACAAAGTTGTGCCAGAAGAGACAGAAGAAACCACTCCTTCGCTAAGAAGAACACCAGATCAGATCACAACTGCAACTAGCAAACTTGATAAATTATATCAAAAGGTGAAAGAAGCCAAGAAGCCGTGGTATTTGTCTATAATGCTAATGATTACAGATAGTGACTGCATTGAAGATGATGTGATCACAATATATCCAGCCAATTCGGACACGGCAATAGCTGACACATCACAAGAATTACCAGATATTGAAAGAGGAAATTTGATTGCTGAATTTGCCCATAGTATTAATGTGAATATAAATCAAGAATGGGAAAGAAAAAACTTTGATACAATTGAATCAGTCTATAATAAGACGATATTTCTAGTAGTGAATAAGCACAAATACACTATTCCTAAAACTTATGGAGAAGCTATGGGAACTGGAAACTTGCATGTGAAGAGGAAATGGATTCAACGAAAAAACAGAAAGTCTTTGACACGGTGAACAGGAATCAATTACCCAAAGACACCATAATTGTGGGAAGTCGATGGATGTTTAAGGTGAAATTAAATGAAGATAACACTGAACGATTCAAAGCACAATTAGTTGCAAAAGGTTTTACTGAAGAGATAGGTGTTAATTATATGGATAAATATGCTCCTGTTATGGCATTTGACACCTTAAGGTTTGTACTCGCAATCTCCGCAGTGAATGATTGGAAACTAGCTCAATTTGATGCTAAAAATGCTTTCCTCAATGGAAAGATTGTATAACGTTAGTTATAAAATGTAGATTATTTAAAGATGATCTAAGTATAATTGTTCATGGATTGTATTCACGTAATAGACTATATAAGATATAGAGAGTCCTGAAAGACAGTGTGGATAAGTCTGTCGGTTGGTCTCTCAACAACCTACAGACCACTGTTTTCAGTCCTTAGACGCCTCTTCCAAGAAGAAGGACTCATAAAGTAGTAGATAACGGAAAGGAAACAATTAAAAGATCCAAAGTACTTAAGAATACTTGGTTTGTTCGCAGAACCAACGTCGATAAGCGTCGATTGACGCCTATAGTCGTGACTCGTTACAGATTGATTATCCAATTTATATTAAACCACCTCCAGGAAGTGGAATAAAGCCTCATCAATACTGGAAATTGAAGAAAGGGTTATATGGATTGAAGCAAGCACCTAACCTATGGTATAAGACTATATCAAAGGTATTATTAGCGAATAGCTTCCATGTTTCTGCTATAGAACCCTGTCTATTTTACAAGAAGGACTGCTTGCTGACATTGTATGTTGACGATATCCTACTAGCGGCGAAAAATCAGCAAATAATAGAACAAACGAGTATGATGTTCAAGCAGTATTTTGAAATGAAGCAGATGAATGAACCCAAGATGTTCTTAGGTATTACGATAAGAAGAACAGAAGATGGTGACATAAAAGTATCAATGGAAGATACCATTGATCGAATTCAGAAAGACTATAAATTTATGGCTACTGAAAAGCAACTTCTCTCCATTAAAGAAGGATTTTAGACCTGAAAATGTATCATCACCGTTACTTAATGAAAATGAGCATCATAAGTACAGATCAATTATAGGATCTCTTTTATTCATTGCTAATACAGTAAGGGCTGATGTTTCGTATCCTATATCCCTATTGTCAAGATATCTATGTCAATCTAGACAATGTCACATGACTGCTGCACAAAACATTCTATGTTGTTCAGACAAAAGAAGAAGGTATTGTGTTCAGAAGATATATAAAGCCAAAGATTGGTATTGATTTTAGATTATTAGATAAAACCAGAGACGTCATAGTTGAGGATTATGGAAGTTATGGTAAATACAGAATTACCACCTTCAGTGATGCAGATGATGGCGGGAGGGATCCAGCCTGGAAAGCTCAAACTGGTTATGTGGTGTACCTGAATGATAATTTAATATCCTGGGGTTCTAAGAGACAAGGTTCTGTTTCGTTATCAACTACAGAAGCTGAATACATGGCTATATCTGAAGCCTGTAGAGCATCGGTCGCTGTTAGAAACTTGTTAATGGAGTTAGAATATGATGTTACGCTTATGGAGATTTGTGGTGACAATAGGTCTACCTTAACCTTGAGTGCTCATAAAGCAAATCATGAAAAAAACAAACATATTGCCAAAAGATTTCACTATATTAGAGAATTAGTTGAACAAAGAATTGTTCGCTTAAATTATGTGAATACTTTAGTGAATATGGCGGATACATTAACAAAAATTTTAGATCCAGCACACTTTCAGAGAATCCACAAACTAATGTTTGAATAGTATATATTAAATATAGATGGATTATTATTATTCTCGTTTGTCGAGATGGATTATTAAAGACTCGTTTGTCGAGTTATTATTCTCGTTTGTCGAGATGGATTATTAAAATCTCGTTTGTCGAGTTATTATTCTCGTTTGTCGAGATGTTATTGAATTCTCGTCTGTCGAGGTATTATTGTTTTCTCGTATGCCGAGATACCCTTATGAAAATAAGGCATTACTAACGATTGTGAATGATAGGTTCTCAATTCAAAATTAATATTTTAGGAACAATCCATATAAGACAGGAATGAATCACATCAATTTCATGAACGAGTATAAAGTATCATTTAGGGGGGATGTAAAGATTCATAGAATCTTTATGAAGTAATCATGAATGACAGCATTAATTAAATAATACATTTTACATCTCAAAACAGTTAATACACTGATGTGATACAATACAGTATATAAATAAATATATATGATATATAGAGAACTTGTCATTCTAATGAAGAAGTACAGAATGAGGATAGTCTATATGAACAGGACTTATAAGTAGTGGGACTAGAATACTATGGGAGTGATGTGGGATATTCAGTAGTGAAGAATGCTATATGGTGTGGCGTATATAGAATGGAGTAGTACTAGTTAACTGTGGCTGAGGATTGTACACCTGTGGGAACCAGATGTACAGTAAGCAGCCATGGCTGTGCTAGACTACGCTGGCAGAATGTCGACGACACATAAGAATGAAAACATTTCATATAGATTTAACACTACAAAGCTCTTTTGATTCTTAATAGAATTAACGTTCCCTTTTTACAATTACTCCACTAGTAAATTACATTAAATAATCAACAGTAATTTACCATTGGATTTTAACAAAATTAAATGCATCGGTAGGAACTAGAGATTATACGGATTATTATATATCGAGTTTAAAGTACGAAAAAAACATCGAGTAGTGTGTGACTTTTCAGTTTTCGATTACATCTCGAGTCGTATCTCTTTAGGTAATTCCGGTTCTTTCTGATCTGCCGGTGCTGCCATCACCACCGACTCTTCCAAAGTCCTTTCCTCAGCGCCGTCTGCTCTTGGACGTTCCTCTATTCCTTCGCCAGCTGTCTCTTTCAAACGGTCCTCTTCAAACCTTTCAGTAGCCTCCGCAGGTGCAAGGTTCTCTTCTATCTTACCAACAGTCTCCATCAACAGATCTTCTTCTACTTCAGCAGCTTCCGCCAGTGGATCTTCAAATTTCAATTCTAGTTCTTCTTCCCCCACTTTGTCTTTGATTGTATTGTAAAAGGCATGCTCGGCTTTCAATCCTTCTTCGATCTCGCTGATTTCAGACATCTTTCCTTGGCTCCCCGTTTTCATCATACTGCGGAGGAACAACTCGTCATATTGGAACACAATTTCAAAGTCCTCTTTTGAAACATCGACGTTTTTCAAAACCAACCGTTGGTCAACTGGACCTTCCACTTCTTTCCCTGGAGATATCGAGTTGTACTTCTTGTTAATCTGGTAATATGTGCGCTTCAAGAATCTCAACCGATCAGGAATAAAATTCGTGCACAATTCCTCGCTATTTTGATCGGCAAAAATGCCATTGAACCGGAGACGTCTCTGACACATCAGCTCGCTGATCGTCTCCCATATGAATAACTCCAAGTCAAAGTCAAACTTAGGGAATGACTCACCCAAGTTTCGTATTCTCTTCCCTTCCAAATCAAAAGTCTTCTTATTCTCCATGATATCAAATGGATCCATCTTCGGATCATGAACATGGTAGAAGAGCACTTTCGAATTCTGGTAATTGAAAGCATCCTTGAATTCATGGTAGCTGTATTCTCCGGTTGGGTCCTCGTTCAAACCCGCTTTATTTTTCACTGCCGCAAGTAAGTTGGCATAGTCGATCAACGGATCGTACTGAACAATGGTGGAATGCTCGTAGAAAGGTCCTTTGTACCACCCGTAAACTTTGTCTGGGCTCTTGTACACTTGGTAGTATGGTTTTTGAAAGAAATGGGCACCCGCGACAAAAGATTCTTTATCACCTTCACCACACCCACCTTGCGATAGCAATGGATAATACCCATAAGGACCGTCCAAGTTGTAGTAGAGTGATAAAAGTAACGCGTCAAAATGAGACTTCTTGTTCACAACCAACTCACCTGATTCGGTAGTCCAGTCCGGTAAAGTGCCGCTACGGTCGTGCATGGGGAAATCGTGCCTGTAATCTCCGTTCGTGTAGAATGGGAAGTTGGATGGATCCGTATATATGTCGTCCAGTCTTCTAGATTGTTCGGTACCCACCTTGAGTCCAGCTATAGCGTAGTAGAATGGTGAAGTGGTACGTCTCCAGAAATCGCCCCAAGTGATCATACCGTAGTTCTTGTACAAGTAGGAGTCAAAGATTGCGTCAGGGTTGGAGACAGGGAACGCATCCGAGTCCAACAAAAAGACATGTTTAAAGGAGGATGCCAAGATGGCAAACGATTTGTATTGGTATCCTGCAATATCTCCCAATCTATCCAAATCTTCCTTCTTGAAGATATTCCACATTTTAATACATTTAGCATTTAGTTCGGGTAGAACTTTATCACAAAATTCAGGATCGAAATCCCTTTCGTTTGGAAGAAAAACTTCGATTGGTAGCTTGGAGCCAACGCGTCTCAAAGTCTTGATGGTGAGTAAGGAAAACCATGAATAACTACCCCCACCAACCATCACGTACCCTTTACCTCTGTAGAAATTGCCAAACGGTAACTTTCTTGGAATCGCTTGAACAACGTTGAGGTGCTTCTTAGCCAAGTCCGAGACAAAATCTTCAGGGAAATCCATGATCTTGAGCAAATCAGTCTCCGACAACCGGTCTTCTTTAGCATCCATACAGACAACCTCCTTGATTTCAGGTTTACCGTTCCAAACGTAGGGTCTGTCAGGGTGGAAGATGGTCTGTCGGTTCTGACTCAAGAGCTCAAAAAACTTCCCCATGAAACGTTGAAACAAAGGTGAACCTTCCAAGATATCCAAATGTTCGAAATCGGAGGCGTCGAATTCGACTCTAAGTGCTTTCGGGTTCTTAGTAGCTTCCGCTATGTCGGCCATTTGTGCCTTTTTGTAGTATTCTTGCATCTTGATCGCGCGCTGTCTGTTGTCGCTAAGTCTCACCTTGTTGTTGTCCTCGTATTCAAAGAGTTTCTCTCTATCGAATTTTCGAGATTCGGCATCGTCAGCAGTTTGCTGTGATTTTTGATTCAAGGATGGATTCTTACGAACCGAGTCGTCCAGATAGGAATCAGGGTTAAATGGGATCTTGACGTGGGACCCCTTACTCTTAGTGTCCCGCAGTGCGTCATCGTCTGCCACTGCAACGCTGTGGTCACCGTCGTAGAGCAGGGTCCAATGGAACGTGAATACCAGCAGCAACAGCACCACGCTGGCCAAAGCCTTTTCACGCAGCTTCACTTTGATCATGGTCTGGCACCTGTCTGGTTTCAAACACCAAGCACCAAACATGGGTAGCTGCTCGCTTGTCTCCATGCACAAAGCTCTTCAGGACAGATTTCAGTTCCAACTTCCAAGTGCCTAGTGCCGGTCGCTGCAGGATGCCCAATTGCCCATTGCCAGCCAGCCAGCCAGCCAGCGATATTAATTACCAAACCATTCACGGCTGAGCACCGCGAGCACCGCGAGCAGAGATTGGAATTCCCAGCGAGGCGGCGCTCAACTCCCCCATATCGGGCAGGCGCCGCATAGGCAGCTAGGCCCACGTTTGCATGCCGCACACTGACAGGCGACGATGTTTGGAATTTTTAACGGGCAGCTTCCATTTCAACCTGATACATGGCTCATGCCCAACGGACGTTCGTTGTACAAATTATTTAATATGTATATAAGTTCTAAATATATATATATATATATATTGTACATGGTGGGTCTTTGACTCTTTGCTCCAGTGACAGCTTTTTGTCGTCTCCTTCGTGCTACATTTTTGCCCTTGACCTGCTATGACTGAATTGAAAGGACGTATAAAACTGAGATCGGCGTTTCTTACGTACAGATACCTGGTGCTGGCACTGGTGGCATTTCTGGCTCTATTGCAGCTGGTTGTGAACGGGTCTAACTCTGTTCTTGGTAGTCTCTTTATTACCGTTACTGGGGACAGCAAAGGGCCAACTAAAAATGTGAACAGTGAACAAGCCATAGAGGATAGGCTCAAGTACTACTTCCCTTTCGACTCGTCGGTGGGCGTGGAAAAGAACATTTGGCAAGTCTGGGAAGATCCAATGAGCTTGCCTGCTGGATGCAACCAATTGGTGGAGAATTTCAAGTCCCCTGGTAACCACCAGGGGAGATGGGAATACCACCTCATATCTTCGGTTGATGCAGAAGAGATCGTGAGGGAAGCAATCAATGAGTTTGTCCCTGAAGTGATGAACGCGTACTACATGTTGCCTCACCCAAGGTTGAAGTACGAATTCCTGCGGTTCCTATTGGTGTTCGTTCAAGGTGGACTCTATGCAGATGTTGACGTGTCGCTCTTCAAACCGGTACAGCATTGGTTCGAGTCTCGTCTGCTGCAGAATAACATGTACTTGTTTCTCCAGTCCGATTTCAACGATCCAGAATGGAACACCTTCCACAACAGACGACTTTCCATTTCCAATGCCATGTTTGTCGCCAAAGCCAACCATCCTTTGCTCGCTAAATTAATCGCCAGAATCGCTCACTTGGTCCACGCTAAAGGAGAATACATTATAAGTACCGATTGGGAAGAACATTTCAAAAATGTGGATGCCAACAACGAACCAACAGTCTCGTTCACTTCTGCATCCATTCTTACCGACACCATGTTTGACTACTTGAACGAAATTGAAGGAGCTTTGTTTGCTTCTATTTTGAGGGACGGTGACCCAGAGGTGAACGTTAAGGGGGCACCTACGGTGGGTAATGGTGAAGATGTTCCCATCTATGGACCAGCAGTTCCAGAAGGAGTCAAATTCTCCTACAAGTCTTTTACGTTAGCTGTCGCTCCAAGTCAAGTTAATGACGTGATCATCATGCCACTAATATCGATCAATGGATTGACTGGTGACCCAGATCCAATTTTCCAAAGCAAAGACTTGGACACTGTCAATAGCATCAGCAATGGTTATAAGATGTTCTACTACGCCAGAATTATGCATCTAACACCATGGACAGAGATTTCAAAGAAATTGGAAGGCTAATAATTGTATTGTCTATATATATATAAAAAGCATGAAAAAAAAGATAAAAAGATAAAAAAGTTATTAAATTGGAATTAGAGATATTAAAAAGTGTAAATCATGTTCTGACGTGCAATAACTAGATCGCCGATAATTGTTCCTAACTGATCGTGGGATTCATATTGGTCAACAGAATCGATAAACTCTATAACGCAGGTACCAAGTGCAGAATCCATCTTGGCAGCCATATCAAGATTACTAAACGTCTTCTTGTTATGCTTATAGATAGGATCCAATTGTTTTAAAAACGAATCTGTCTCGTAAGCACTTCGCACGGCTTTACCAATCAGGCATCCAACAAGTGGGTGATGTGGTCTGAAGAACACTGGGGACTTCAAAAACCTAAACTTGTTGTTAGCAAATTTATCAATGCCTAAATAGTTGTTGTTTGATTGTTGTTTGTAATTGTTTCGACCAGCGAAACCTATCCTTTTGGTTCTTTCAAAGAGAACACCACCAATACCCGTGTCGAGGTCCGTTCTCATCAGCATCACCAGATCATCAACTAGATCTTCTTTCTTGTTCTCCTCTTTCCCGTGCAAGCTTACTTGCACTTTGGAACTCAACCCTTTATAAATTCCTCCATTGAAATACAGGTACATGATGACCCCAAATTGACATTGCTCGCTGTATATAGTTTCGCTCGGAAGGTGGTTATATGCAGTTTCCAACTCCGGTACGGTTCGCCTTAGAGTCGGCAAAACATGGTCGCGTAGATACTTATTTAAAGACATACAGTTGTAAATTGTTGTTGTAGTAGATTCGGTTTTGTCCGTTTGTTCAGGGCTCAGTGACAATTCAAACATTGGAGGAGACTTGGAATTTGTCTTGCTTGACACCACATTGTAATCTGGGGTGTACGGGAAATAGTAGGAAAGACGATTGACCGTGTTGGATTCATTATAAGGATTGGAACCTACCGAATACGGTTGTCTTGAAATATATTCACTAGAAAGGAAGTAGTTTTGGGATAGCAATGTTCTCAATTCGTCTTCTCTAATTGGGGATTTGAAGTTGTTGTAAGCCCTGAAGCTGACCAAGTAGCCAATTGCAAGCCCCGCTAGCAGGAAGAAAACTGATTGGAGTCTTTTCTTTGATTTTGATCGACTAGAGGAGAGCATTACTAACGATAGAGGCATGTTGATAGTGAGAAATGTGATTATTAATTCTTTGATTGATATACAATGTATGCATGTATATATGAACGATATTATATATATATACTCAGGAGAATTTCAATACATGAGAGGAAACGGAAAAAACAAAACTGAAGCAGGTGGACTTAACCATAATTGGCACATTTGGCGCATGGTGATGAGGCAGGGCCGTTGTAACCTTCCACTGACGCGTTGAGTCCTGCCCCAGTGCCCAGTGCCCAGTGCCGGGCGGTGGTAGGCTGGTAGCTGGTGAAATTATACACACATGTATCTGGGATGCGCTGCGCGCGCGCCCGCCGCCGCAGGTGTTGTGAGAAATTAGAATTCCTCGGAGCTGCCACTTCTCGCGGCGGGACAGAAAGTAGCACGGCCGATAAGCCGCCTAAAGAGGCTGAGCCGTGCCGCCACTGGATGCAGGTGGGCACTTGCAATCATTTTCCCGCGTTCCTGCGTCCACGTGGTTAAAGTTTTCGTTTTTTGTTTTTTTTTTTCCCCCAGGCGCTTTTCTTTCGCTGGATGTCGCCCACATCGCTGTCAGGTATATGCTGCTTCAACGTCTGAAGTTTTTAATTCTGGTTGTTCTTCCAACCTCCTTGGAAGAAGTGTCGAGCGTAACAGTACTTGCCCACCTCCTCAGTCTCGCATCTAAACCCAATCTGCGACATAACTGCTAGTCCGTTCACCACCACCGGGTTGTCGATCCCTGTAAAAGTCTTCCAGTTTATCATCTGGTTAAGACCTTGAGGCCCCTCCGTAGGCCCAAACAATTCGTGTCCCTTATTCCATCTATCCATTCTGTAATCAACTAGTGTAATCTCCCCATCGTTCATATATTCAAATAGCGAATCGGTAAATATCCCAGGACCGGTCCAATCCATGATGTCCACCGATCTACAACGGTCAACGTTTTCAAAATCCTTGTAATATGGAATCAATTTTTCGTTTGCCTGTGCTTCAAATGTCACTTTCACAATGTTAGCGATCAATCTTGCTAAAGCGTGGTGGTGTTTTTTGAACTTGAAACACCACTGTAATAACTGTGCACGCCGAGGTAACCACGACTCCCAATCAGGGGTGTTGAAGTCACCTTCCAACGACACCAACGCTTTGATCGAAGGATCTCTAGAGTCAACCCATTGGTCAATTGGTGCCCTTGGAGCAACATCGACATCCGCATAAACGCCACCGTTCATGTAAATCCAAACATAACGCATGAAATCCGACTTCATGACAATTTTAGGTAGAAGGTTGTACGCCTCGATCACTTCAGGAACTGTATCTTTAAAATATTCAACCACCAATTTGTTCAATTCGTCATCAACTAATAAAACATGGTTGTATCCAGGGTTGGCTGAACTCCATGTATTGAAGAAATCCAAATGGGGAAAATCTTTTTCAGTTGGTTTCGACTTCCACATCTGCAAGATGTTCTTCTCGATTGGTGAAGAGACGTCATATTTGAAAGTCTTGATCAACCGCTTATAAGTAACGTTAGGGTCGTATGGATTGGACCCAATAAACGCAGGATTTGACTTCTGATACTGCGGACTATTGAGATAGTTATGGTAATAAATGGAAGGCACGTTAAGCTTTTTGTTTTTGAGAAAAGGATTCCTCGATATGTAGTAAGACGAAGTTATGGTGGTACCCAGAATAAACCCAAACGTCAGGATCACGAAATAGAATAGCTTGTTACTCGGCATCTTCTTTAACGAACTTGAGGCAGTAACAACTATTAAAAACTATATATATATATATATATATCTTAGAGGAGAGGAACGGTACTAATTTATAAGGAGCTAGCTATACGTTGAAAACGGGTCAACCAAATTCCAACAGAATTGTTCTCCCACGTGAACGTTCAACCCCTGCTGGCCGTGCCAATGTACAAACTACTACACGCTGCAGTATAATAACTATAGCTATAACTAACTAGAAGTTAGATCACGTGATCATGTGGTATGACACCAAAATGTTCCGTATACGTTCTATTATTTGGAGCCCCTTTGCCCCATCCGCTCGCTAGCAACTGCGGCCTGGCGTAGATATAAAATTAAATAATAATTCTAATTTTTATATAGAAACTAAAATAGATACAATTTAAGCGCTCCGTTATCATGTAATTGCTGATGTCATAAACAACGCAACACTACGCCAATCGAATTTATATTTTTTTGATTAATTCTTTCTCTTAAAACATTAATAACGTTACTAGACATAGCTTATATAAGCTACCAAGGAGTTCCATATCACCCTTGCACCTCCCACTTCTGGAGGGAGGCTGAAACTGGGAATCCCGTTTAGAATTTGTGCCACCGAGCTGGTTGCTCTATCTAATCTAACCTTAGTGAGTGACCCTCATGTAAATTGTTACTCACTCCATACTTTCTCTTTAAACTAGCCTCCTCTCTTTTCTACTCCCTCTTTCACCTATACTTACTTGTCTTGCATGCTTGTTACCACTTACATATAACATTATTTCTACACAGCATTTCTATCTCACATATGATCAAAGATGTCTTTCTATAACAACCATCAGGATTATCCTAGCCAATTACAGCAAACCTCCTTTGCTTCTCTGCTAGCTAACTCGAACCAGCAACCAGTCACTTCTCCTCTAAGCTACAATTCGTTGTTGAACTCCCAAAGACAACAACAGCAGTCACCTTCTACGATCTACAACAGTTTAACGATAACTGCAGCTGCAAATTCAAACCATCATAACAGCCACAACAACATATCCTCATCAATTCCTTCTTCAACAGCAAGTAACTCCTCCAATTATCAGTCACTTTTATTGTCATCCCCACAAACTTCGGTCAGTTCTCTGTACTCGAACCACCGTGCTAAATTCATGCTATCCAAAGGTTTTGAGTTGGAGGACGATATCGAATTTTGTCCCGATATCCCACAACAACCTACAAACTACAAGTTCAACCCGTACACTTCCTCAGTTTTCTCCCCATCAAATTCCCCTTCGTCCAACTCGGTAACTCCATTATCACCTTCGGTAATAGCAAATTCAGTGAATTATTCAAGCAAATTGAATGGCGTTATGGATGGTAATGCAACAGCGGTTCTAACTAGATCCATGAGCCCTTCGCTGAATAACTCTCCGAGAAGCAATACCCCTAGAGTCAAGAAGGTTTTAGAAATTGTCAATCCTCATACTGGCTTAAAGATTGATAGTCCTATGAGTGCCCATGCTCAAATAGCTAAATGAGCAATTGATTTGATGATTTGATTTTCCTTCAGTGTTTTTTTTTTTTGTTGTTTTTGCTTTGTTTTGTTTCTAATTGATTGGGTATGCTTTACTCTTATTTGTTTTTTATCGTTGTTTTCTGTGTTTTGTTACGATATCTGTTTACAAGGTTTATTTGATAAGAATCATTTTCTTTTATTTATAGCACCATCTGTGTATAATGTTTTTTTTCCTTTTGGTTTTATGATAATGTGGTGAATTTTTTTTGATTTTTCGATTAGAGTCTGTTTATGTTGGTTTGGAGTACTGGTTTTTATTACTACCCATATTTTACTGTTTTTGCTTTTTTTTCCCATCACAGTTTTATCTAGTTTAGTTTCAGTTGTCTTGCACTTAGAGCTCATCTGCAACTCAAAATACATGGATACTTATAAGTTATATGTTTAAAACATGCCTTACCCAACGGGTTCAATATTGAAACCCCACCAGACGTGGCCTGTGGCTTATATTAATGGGGAAAGTCATCCCGCTTTGAGCCGCCGACGCTTGACTATTTACAAATTGCAATTTGCAAGGCGCTCACCCCACCGATTGGCGACGCGACGGTTTGAAAGTAGAAGAAAATTACCCTACCTTCTACGACCTCGATTTTTTTCTAAGAGGCCTATAACTTTTTCAAGCAAATCGAGACTTCATGAATAAGAAGCCACAGACGTATGTATAGAAGATTGAGTAAAGGTTAACAAGATCTAATACATCGTTGTACTGCTTGTGTGATCCTTTAAAAAACTTTTTTAAGATGGCTTCGAAATTTAGAAATTCATTCTGGCTCAAACAGAACAACTTTGCTCCCCAGGTTTTCTTCTTCAGAAACATCGAATCTGGACAAGTGTTGTACTCCCAATTACCACATCTAACGGTAAGTATCAATAGCTCAACGTACATTTTTGATCCCTAATATGTAGATCGCATGGTCATACTAACATACATTTAACTACCTACAGAAATATCAAATCAAACAACAGACAATCAGACCGAACTGGGAAAATCGTCTTCCTTCATCACGTAGAGACATTTGGCGTCCACTACTAATTGCCCAATTTACATCCTATGACTCTGCCATCAAAGCGTACCATGCACTAGTCGAATTAAAACATATGAGAGCCAACTCCAAGAGAGCCGAGGCAGAATCCTTAAGAAAGAGAAACGAGTACCATCAGATCTGGTACTCTGGTCAATTCAGACCAACCTACATTCAAGAATCCACGGCAGATTTAAGTTTGGTGATCGACGAATTCGGCTTGAGTGGTACGAAGATATACTGGGATGGGTTATGGTTTAAAGGAGGTGACGAAAACTGGAACTCTGAACTCGTTGAACATTTGGAGTTGGAAAGAGTCGGTGGTAGAGAACGGTTTGTTGTGCTCAATGAGATTGTGGAACAAGGTTTGAAAGATTATAAGGCTCTGCAAGAAGCTAATGCTGTGATTGATGAACATCAACCGAAAATTGAAGAGATCGGTAAGGCTTAAAAGTGGAACAATATAGGAGAAATAAATTTTGATTGTACATAGATAGACTCTTTTGTTTTTTCAAACGTTTTGTGAACTGCTTCTATGTTGTGGTTCCGAAGCAACCTGTTAAATAAATATTGGAAAATATCCTTTCGTTTCTGAATGCTTACACAAAAGTAGAAATGTAAAGTACAAAATATATATTAAAATTAAAAGAGGCTGTTTGTTTTTGCTTTTTGCAAGTTACCTGGTCCTATTTCTGGGGAACCAACAAAGAAAGTCGTTAGAAAAAAAAAGAAAATGTTTATAAAAAAAAAAGGAACGAGTCTAAAAGACAAAAGACTGTGACAGCTCGTATTCGCATATAGATTCTTTTCTAAAAGAAAAAAAAATTAAATAAATGGTTATACCCTCGTAACAACAATAAAAGTTATAGTAAAATAGTTATAAAAATGAAATAACACAAAAATAAAAAAAAAAAAGAAAATTCGTCAATAGCATAAAAGGAAAAGTTCCACAACTAAATTTCCTTCTTCTTCTCTTTCAATGCATTCTCTCTTTCATTGAATTTTTGTAATCTTTCTTTGTTCTTCATCTTTCTTTCAGATAAGAACAGCTTGTATTTGGATAGTGTGATTTTCTCTTGCTCTTTCTTGTAATCATCGATGCCGTGGTAGGTGGTATCAAATAACTTATCCCAAAATGTAAAGAATGGTTGTGAGAAGTTTGACTTAACACCGAAGTGCTGGTGGTGGATATCGTGATAGATGGAGTTGTTAGGGAAGAGGATTTGGAACAGATCAAAAGGTAATGAGTAACCACAATGGTCGTCGACAGTCTTCATGGTTGAGAAACAGTACAAGAAGATTGCCTCTCTTGGGGATAAACCAGTGACGATGGAGGCGATACCGGTACCCAAAGTATCCAACAAGAAACCTTCAACAGGGTCGTTAAATAGAGCACCGAATGCATATGGGACATACAGCTTGTGGTGTCTAGAATGGAATCTCTTGTATAGGAATTTGTTGAGGTGCATGGCACGATGCAAGAGGTACTGCCATGTATCTATGATAACGAATGCAACAAAGACTCTCACTAGCGAAAGCAAGTACCAATAGGAAACGTACAAGATCCACGTCTGAGCCCAAGGGAACATTCTCTTCAGTTCCCAAATATCTGCATTTTCGTAACCGGTAGTTGGAATAGGATCAAGATTGTAAAAAACGATACCAACAACCGTTTGGATGATGTGTTGTAATATGACATCACGTATCACCACTTGCAAAGAGACCTGGTTTCTGCTCAGGACTTCTTCGCTCGGGTGGATACGGTATTTCTCGGCCAATTCATAAACGTCAATGATATGGAACACGGTCGAAAACACCCAGTAGACGACGATCGGAGCGATTAACGCTAGGATTCCGTCTGGCAATCCCGAAATCAAGTCTGGTTTCTGTACTGTGACGGAGATAGGTCTAGTTACTGAGTTAATCTGTGCCAAGTCCTTGGGGTTTATGATGAATGAAAATAGCGATGACATTAGGTTGAATGACTTTGTTGTTGGTTCGTTGCTCGTTAAATTAGTGATGTATGTATGTAAGTTCTGCATGGGTGGATATTTGTTTGTTTGTTTTCGTTGTTGCTGTAGCCGTGTATATAATGATAAAAATTTTCGCGATGTTGTCTATGTATACAAAATAAATATAGAGGAGAAGAGTAAATTAGTAATAGATGGATATAAGGGAGGTGCGGATACGACGAGGGGCCGAATGGAAATAGTGGTGATATGAAAGAAGGAAAGGCGAATGGTTGGTAATGAGAGAGAGACTAGAGAAGATAAAGATGGAGTTGTGTGCAGCAGGCACAGAAGGGAGGACTAGATGAACATACGGTATTCACAAGATATATATATGTCACAACAGATAGAATTATCACCCGACGGCTGGCAAACAGCGGAACACAAATTAAGCAAAATGACAAAACATCCCGGATGGCTAGAAGTCTGTGATTATGTCATTGTTGCAGTCATCTGCTGCTCCGCGGGCGCAACGAGCGCTACGAGGGCAACGAGCGGGACGCCGCGCAGCCACCGTTGCTTATTCACCATATATACGTCTATTCATTAGTTTATATATATATATAACTAACTTCTCCTTCCATCTTCACAATCAATCAATTACATATAGCCTGAACATATAATTTATTATGTGAGATGCTAGATTCTGTGGGGTTTCTCGGTGCATGTCTATATAATCTTTTGGATTGATCCCAATATGTGCCTGCATTGTGTCTTCTGTGGGGGTGCGGATTTCAAATCAGCTCTTCTTTCTCTCGGCCTCGGTTTAGGTTTAGGTCTTGTTTATTTATAGGTTTCTGTTCTCATTATTGGTACTTGCTGTCTTTGGACTCCAACAATGCCTCCTCGTCGTAGCTACCCGTGTAACCACCCGCTTCGTTGTCGTCGTCGTCGTCGTCTCGGTAGAACCTCTCCAACTGCTCGAATATGAATAACCCGAGACACGACACCACGCAGCTGACACCAAAGCACTTGTCAAACCACACATCAATGAATGACATACCTGTTCTCGTATGCGATATCGCATTCAACACGCTCATCGACGAAGACTCGGGCAACGCACTGTCAAATTGGTCGATGTGGCTTGACAATGTGCTGGAGTTCAACAAGAGCGTCGTGCTCAAAAGATACACCCCTGTTAACTCACTGATCAACAGCTCGATTATTAATGAACTCGTAGCACTCTGACTCTTGGATTCGGTATGATGGTGGCTATGGTGCGAAGGAATAAACTTCTTGAATTTTTGGAACGTGCTAGCCACACTTTTGAAAGAGCATAAAAATAAAAAAATTGAAAGGATCAATGAGATGTTGGTGCTCAATTTTTCGACGTTGGAAAACTCGGGACGCAACTTGACAACGATCTTAGCCAAAGACACAGCCAAGGCATCTGTTGCAACGGCTGTCTCTTCTTCTTGTAATGTCTCCTTGGAATGGCTGAGCTTATATTCGTCGTAGTAGATAATCGGTAACTTCAATATCAATATACTGAAAATTTTGTATCCACAATACACGGAGAATAAAACATTGGAAAGTTTGACCAGCTGACCTTGCAAAGTTGCCGAATGCTTCTGTAATTTATAAATCTTCAAGAGATAAAGTAGATCATTGATCAAATCCAATCTCATCTGCCTCAGAGCTTTCAATTCATTCTTAATGTCGTTGGCATTTCCACCACCGCTGCCGAGCTCCTTCAATCTGAGCTCAATCAAATTTTCGGTAGCTTTCAAGCTGTCAATGAGTCTCAAAACATCTGTTTTGTTCACCTTCTGATATTTCTTGAAGTACGTGTAAAACAAACTACTTATTGCACCCATACCATTCAAAACTGCCAAGCAAGTCACCCCCAATAATGTAAGTTCTGTTAACGCTTCTTGAACGAAGCTCATCTCCAACTTATGGATATTACCGCTACTGGATCCCCCTAGAACCAGATGGTTAAAAGACTGGAAAGTAAATATCCAGAATAATAAGGAAATCAAGTAAATGATTAGCTTTCTATTCCTGGAAAGTTCCCAAATCTGTTTGTTCCCTCCTTTCATAAGGTACCCCACAATTGGTATATTTGAAAAAATATACATGATCAAAGTGCCTGGGATTAAATATGCAAGCAACACTATCAAGATCATCAATGTTATAGACCAATCAATTTTTCTTGTCTCTGCATTACCAAATGACACTATTTCGAAGAAAACAAGGTCGATGATTTGGAATGACTGGGAGATTGTCAAATTGAAGATGAATTGTGTCACGATTGATATAAACACTTGATCATTGAGGTTACTGATTGGACTGAGCAACTTTGAATCCACTGTCTTAGGATTGGGTAGTTGTGTACCTATCTGTAACTCATTTAACTGTTGGTTCAATTCGTAAACCATCTTGTCATCGCGGTTCGTTGATACATGTACAGAGTTTGAAGCAAGCATTGGAAGGAGGATCGGATGGATTATCCTTGACGACAGTTGATAGTTCAATGTGTGGCATACCCCTAACAGACATGTCGAGATAGCTTTTTTCAGCATCGCGGAGGTTAATGTCTATATGTTACTTAGTCGAATTTGATAGAGGAAGGGGACTAATAATTACAGGTGAAAAGTCGGAGATAAATAAGGCGGGATAGATACACATAGATACACCTGTCTTTTTTTATATTCCAAACGTGTGCGTCTGCTGCGTGCATATCTCCACGGATCAAAATGTCTGTCAGTAAACTGCTCAGTGCTGCACCCTGCAAAGCTACAAATTTCTACGATACATGTATGCACCTATATGATTTCGTATAGCTTATAATTATACAAGACATTATATAACATGATTGTAGTTTATTTGTATTAGATTGCTTATTTAGTTGTATGCCTTTTCGCCGACCCAACTATTCAGACTTTCCATCTTACCCTTGAATAGGTTACCTTCGGTAAAATCGATATTACCCTCCAGTAGGTCAAAGCTAAACACACCGTTAACAAAACTGGCTGCCAAACTCTCTTTGAATGTAACTTCTTGGGACTCTTCTTCGTCACCATTACTGCTAATCTGATTCAAATTTTTCAAACTAATTGCATGCAACTTCGTAATCTCTTGGATCAACATTTCTCTAATCTTAGCTGCCTTCTTGCTGGTAAATAGGTCAGACTTGTTACAGAAAACACAGAAGTCAACACCGTTAGGGATAGATTCAGTGAACGGAAGTAAACTGATTAGATCTTGTGCCACAACGTTACAGTATTCTGCATTGAACTGTGAAGAATCAATCAGATATATAATCCCTTTCAAGCTGTACAAATTTGAAGATGTTTTCAAAAATGGGAATAAATACAACGATTTCAATTTCAAATTTCCAGGGAAATCAATGAGTCTAAATGTTTCTCCGGTAGTTTCTAATTTCATACTTCCATAATTTGGTTCGATGGAACTGACGGTCAGTAACGGTAGCTTGTGGTCTTCTGAAGCCAAAATTTCAAATAGATTGGTCTTCCCGCTGTTCTTAGGTCCTAAAATAAGGAATGTTGGAGATTGCTTATTGAAGATGGCATTCTTATTAAATACTAACGAGGTGACAATCAATATCAACAATGAGATGATCGCTGTAATTATAAATGATGTGGCGGACGAGGAAGACGTCGAGGAGCCGGTCATCGATTCCACCTGCTCAGAGATTGTCGACTCATCCATTTTAATTCAATTCAAATTAAACAACTGTGCTCTAAAGACGGAAGAGACGAATTTTTGAGCTGTGTTTATTTCTTTACCCTACGAATAGGATAGAAATGCTTAACTGATCGTATTCAGGAGATTGATCTCCAGAGTCTGGACAATCTCTCAAGATTTTCCAAAATGTAGAGATGTTTGTTAGCGCTGCACGACATGACATGTCTGCACACTTAAATATGTACGTAAGCGCAATTCCCACTGTTCACCTACACGGTACAACTCGTGTACTGTATAGTCTGTGTTTCCCTCGCCTGCAATGTCCGCAATTCTAATCATGTGCTTACTATGTTCCGATTTACTAGTGTCCATCATAATAATAGAGGAAATGGTTGATAAGCAAACATTCTACAGCTCACATATGGTCAGTAAATAAAAAAAGTGATTAATAAACTCAAGATCTTTCATAAATCTATATACGTACTCGCCCAAAAAATGCTACTCGATAGCCGAAATGATAAATAATAATGACAAAAAAAGTAATAAGAATAAAAAAACCCGTAACTCAATGTAGTCGTTAGCGATCGGATTGAACTGAAATTAGAAATTGGAGCATATTCAACAGACATGCTTCTATGGAATAAACGAGGGGAATAGAAGAGTTAATAAAAGATCTGGAGATCAGAGAAAAAGCTAATATAAAACAGAGAGAACTGGTAAGTAGAAATCATTTTTCTTCATCCTTAGCGACAACCTCATCGACTTGTGTTGTCTTAGAAAGTCTGTGCGACAGATGAGAATTGTGGGTTCTCAGTGGAGCGACGGCTTCAATAACTTGTTCGTATTCGTCGTCAACGTTACTGACAGGACCCTTGAACCACTTTCTAGCGTCAAAGTAATACCAACCACCAGCAAAAATAAAGACAGCACCCATGATAACAACTGTATAGTTCATGTTTTCTTTATTCACTGGCATGTAGTTAGGGAAGATAAACACGATCGAGACGAAGACGGTCCACAGACAGGCGTAGAACATGACTGGCTTGGAGAAGACACCCATGTGGAATGGACCCTTTTCAACACCCATCTTTCCAGCATTCAATGCAAAGGCACCAATAACAATAATGTAGGACCAGTCGGTTGCAATGGCACAAGCAGAGAAGATGGCATTCATAGCGGTGACGGAACCTAAGTTGATCAAAGTTAGACAAGAGTTAACAAGAACAATCAACCAAACGGATCTATCTGGGGCACCAGACCAGGAGTTCAACTTGTAGAAGAATTTAGAGCATGGGAACAATCCATCTCTTGAGAACGACCAAATAGATCTAGAGGTGTAACAAACAGCAACAGCACCACAGAACCACAAGACTAAGAAGGCTAGTGATAAGTAAGCTGTAGCAGCAGTCTTACCCATGGAGTATTGGAAGATTTCGACAATTGGTTGACCTGATAGTCCATATAAGATAGACTCTAAATCAGAGCCCATACACAAGGTAAACACAATAACTAAAACCCAACCAAGGACAGCTGTAGTAGTTAGCGCAGAAGCAATAGCTAATGGAGTTCTGTATGCGGCATCGTGCACTTCTTCTGCCATTCTTGAGGTAGCATCATAACAAGTCATGACCCAAGAGACATTCAAGAAACCAAATAAAAAGGCCCATCCATCTGCATCCCAACCTGTAGAATTGATAACTTTTCCAAAGGTGTATTCTCTAGTGTTGATATCTGGGCATTTGGCAAGCATGGTAACAATCAAAGCGATGGTGGCAGAAATGTTGATAATACAGTAGTATTTTGTAATGGAAGATAGATAAGAACCTGGTAAAGAGTTGATTAAACCGTGTGTAATGATGATCAAAATGGCAACAGCTGTAATTTGGCCTCTAGATGGAGTGTATTCATAATCCTGGTACATTGCAACCGTTTGAAGTAGTAAAGTAGCGGCACCGAAATCTGTCGAACAAGCACCCGTCAACGCACCAACCAAGTATAGCCAACCATCAATCCAACATAATAATGGGACCCATTCTTTAGGAACAACGTGAGTAATGACATAATACATACCACCAGAAGTTGGGAAACAAGATGTGATTTCAGCGACAGACCAAGCGATACATAGACAGCCAATAGCTCCGACGAACCAACACCAGACACCTGCTGCTGGGCCACCGGACCACAAAGGATATAGATAGGTAATAGAAATGGTACCCATCAAACCAGAAATTGACAAGGCAAAAGAAAATGTAGATAACATACCATATTCTCTTTTGAACTCTTGTTTATAACCTAAGTTTGCCAACTCAGCGGCATCTGCATCAAGCAGCATACCCGTTGGGGACATAACTGGAGAGACTTGAGCTTCAGAATCTTTGGAACTCATAATGAACCGAACTTTATGTATGAAATTGGTTCAAGGAAATGCAGGCTTAAGTATTTTGAACTGATTCCAACTATGGGAGAAAAAAAGAATGGTTCTTTAAAGAGAAAGGCTATTAAAACTGAAAAAAAAGGAAACGTGTCGAATCGACATAGAGTAGAACAAACCCACAAGCAAAAGTGTGTCTTTATATAGCTTTACCAAAGGTAGCGAATCTTAGCAAAAAAGAAACGCCAGCGTTTCTGGCTATGATTATACGATAATGGAAAATAGATGCATGGGCTAGCATAGGTGTGCTCCCGGCATCCAATGCAGTACCCGATGATCCCTCACACAGCACCTTATCTTGGCCCCGGCTGATGTCAGCGACTCGGGCATGCATGGTACATACGGCGCGGTGTGATTTGGGCGCTGGTTCATTTTTCACCGGCGGGCTGGCGCGCTGGCCGTGCGATAGAGATAAGCTAGAGAGTGTTACAGATCCGGGTATGGTACGAGGTCACGACACAACCATCTGTTTTTTCGAAAGTGGTCGGCCTATTTCCAAGATTTTTATTTGGAGGTCAGTAAATGTTGTGGTGTGGTACCTTTAATGTAATTTAGACAGAGCATAAATTGGAACGTTGTCCAATGTATAGCGTCCTATTTTGTGCAACAGTCAGCCTTGTTTTTTTATGTTAGACTTTTTGGCAAGCGGACACTTCATTTTTCACACCGTTCTCACACAACAATAAGATCCCAAATTAGGCAGAATATTCAGTCCCTATAGATTCCTAAATCCTCGCTCTCCACCCTGATTGGGCCTTATCCTACCCAGCAGGCAAACAATAGGAGACATAGATAAACTGCTGATAGAAATTTCACTAGAGTCATTCTCAATCTTCAGCGAATTGAGATGGCCAATTAACTTGAATCTTTACGCAATTTTTTTTTGTTTTTTCCATTGACGTTATAATAATTTTTCACGTTACTTTACCATGGTTTTTGTTTCTTTTTTTCCTGCATCTTTTTCTGTTTGATCTCGTTTATTTTACCTTTCTGTTATTATATTCACTTGCTAAGAAGAAGGTGATCCATTTCATCTGGGGTCGTAAACTGTATAATCTACAATCTGGGTCTGTATATATATAGTGCTGGTAAATAATGGTACGTTGTCTGATACCCTCATTGCCTAGCAATTTAGTGACCAAGACTTATTGCCCAGACCGCCCCATACTATTATTTTTCTCTCGTTTTGCCTTGGCTCCATTGAGAAAATTAATCACACCAGGCAGCCAAGCAGATCAGTCAGCAACGGTCGATGACAACTATCTAGGCGGTGCGCACAAAATGTCGGTCTTAGCCCGCTCGTCATCTTCCCTGGAATGAGCGCGGTGGGGAGACCAGCTTTCGCCCGCTTGATAAAATCGACTTCGGGGTGCTCAGAAAGCCTCTGGAGAGCCACTCTTAAAGACGATGAATCCTTGCAATCCATCCTTCGCTGTGACTCGTGGCCAAGAATATCTGCCCGTTTGAAGGACTGAAAGGAAAAAAACGAGGAAACACAAATGGAACCTAAAAATGAAAAAAAAAAAAAAAAATTGAAAAGATAACGCTGAACTGTTTCTCAGCAAATATGCGGTTCCTTAACATAAAAACTGCCTATTTGAGAGTACCAGCACATTCAGTCATATATCTATATCTAGTGGTGAAGTAGATAAGTGGAGAAAGTTCCTGCCATGTTGATACAAGTTAAGCTTAGAGTCTCATTTAATGTTACGGGTTCTTTTCGAACAATCGCTAGCGTATTTAATCTAAGGATGTACCCGATTTAGAATGTTTTTCCGAAAGATGGTGATCGTTCAGCAGACCCCCGGTTTTCAATTGTTTGAGCAGAGCTTTGTTCTTTTTTATCGTTACATCGGTATATTAACCTGTACGTAATCATGCATATAAGTTTTTCATGCTCTCTATATGCCTATGTGTGATTAGGATGTTCTGAAATAAGTGATCGTGGGATGATTCTTCGTTCTTCTTGCCATGGATGGTGATTGGCTGTAGCCAGATCTCGAACAAGAATGACCTCGTATTTCGAGGAAGAATTGTGCCTTACTTTCAAAAGGATTTTTGAATGGTCCCTTTGATAAATTATAATAGTTCGTTTTGGCCTCGGGACTCGGGAACTAATATTTTTAACTCTGTTAGTCTCCTATTTTGTTTAGGATCCGTGCAGCATACAAGATTGCACTTAAAAACTGTAAATTAAACACGTTACCGGATAATTATACTATAGTACACCAGCGCTTATTACCAAGAGAGTGCGGTAAGGTTTGATTTTTGACTATAACATTATCAAACGTAACTCGAAATGGATATTGCGGTTGATTCTCGAAATTTGTCTAATCTACAGCTACATCTTTTCTTCTAATCTCCTGGTCCATGATATTTGTTTATTTAAACTAAGAATCAGATAAGGGTAAAACACTGAAATACTTTAACAGCGGAGGTTCGAATCCAAATCAGAGAAATCCGTAGTCTAAATTAATTAGAACCAAAGGCCTGGTTTTTTTCAGCCCACCTAAGGATCCACACCTCCACAAGACTGCATTTAGCCGATTACCGAAAGCAAAAAAGCAAACCATCGAATCGATAAGTTCCATTAAGTAAGCTTTGTAACGGAGGCTTCTTATCGAGCTGAGTTTGGGCTTTTATCGATGGTATTAAGATTTCCCAAATGGGATGCCAAATTCCGTCCCCTGTTTTCCTATTGTACGCTTTTTTTCTTTGCCCTGCGAGGTTTAAATTTTCGCAATCCTTGTTCCCCAACTTTTTCTATGGACCGGGGTTTTAGTTGGATCTCTCACAAATGCTTTAATCTGTATCACTAGAATTGCCAGCTACAGTACCTGTAGTAGTTTCTAGCAATTTTGATAAGGTGTTCTATAAGTTGGTGAGCATAACTGCATGAACAGTCAAGGTAATAAAGGCCATGCCAGCTCGGAATTAGTTGGCAAAGGGATCTTTTTTATTCTTTGGGATAACTGTTTACGGTAGGAGTGTGACTTTTTTTTGTATACATCTATGATCTTCCACATTATAAAGTTCTGCAACATATGAAAATGCCTATTCTTTGATTGTAGTTTGAGCCATGTTCCTAGACACGTGAACTTTTATCATGGCAAGGTTCGGAAATTCAATATATTTGGATCTTGTTCCCTAACAGATTTAATGGCTTTTTAAAGAGTAACCGAAGTAATACAAAAAGACTCAGTATATATAACATAGTTATAGAAATGTAGATTATTTAAGGATGATCCAAGTATAATTGTTCGTAGCTGGTATTCACCTATATAAGATATATAGAGTCCTGAAAGACAGTGTGGAGAAGTCCGTCGGTTGATCTCTCAACAACCTAATGACCACTGTTTTCAGTCCTAAAATTCTTCCTCTAAGAAGATGGACTCTTTAAGCAGTAAATAGTAGAAAGGAAACTATTAAAAGGACAAGTACTAAAGAATACTTAATTTGTTTGTGGAACCAACGTCGATAAGCGTCGATAGACGCCTATAGTCATTACAATCTTACAGACTTAGAGTATAGGTGTAAAATGAAAAGATGTAGGATTTATAACGATAGTTATAAAATGTAGATTATTTAAAGATGAGCTAAGTATAATTGTTCATAGTTGTATTCACGTAAAGGACTATATAAGATATAGAGAGTCCTGAAAGACAGTGTGGATAAGTCTGTCGGTTGGTCTCTCAACAACCTACAGACCACTGTTTTCAGTCCTAAGACGCCTCCTTTCTAGAAGAAGGACTCTTAAAGTAGTATATAACGGAAAGGAAACAATTAAAAGATCCAAAGTACTTAAGAATACTTGGTTTGTTCGCAGAACCAACGTCGATAAGCGTCGATAGACGCCTATAGTCGTTACAGGATTGAAGGTTTCATGTATTGATTTTTGTTGTATGTTTATCACATTTAAAGATATGTGAACTTTCTGATATCATGGCTTTAATTACTGACCATCATTGTATTACCAAGGAGATGTGTATCTAGTATGAATCATCAGAACTCTGCATACAAATTTTCGTAATGTATCTGTTAAATCATAGCCTAGAGAAGTATCTCTATTGCCTTTAAGTATCGCAAATATTTGCTATATTGGCTTTTGTCAATCATATAAGACTTTGTTCTCCAAAAACACAATACCAGAAAAAAATAAACAATCAACCATCTTAATAATCATCACCAATTTTAATCCTTATCGTATTTTTTGATTTTACCATAATGATATAACTGTTTCCAGGAAAGTGGGGTAAAAAGAACAGGAGAAGAGAGTGTAAAAGAATCTTTATTGGTTTTCGCAGAATTATCTTAAAAATCGAACACTACAGAAAAACAAGGGATTCACAAACGCAAATAACTTCTTAGCATAAAATCAAACTGGCTTGTAAGTAATCTTGAAAAATCTAAGGAACAGTGCAGTTTAAAAAAAATAGCTATATAGATGAAGTGAGCTAAGAACAAAAGATCGTGCAAGTCTCATAATTTGCAACACGCATTTTGTTATGAGTGTGAGAAACTCAAAGCTGTAACACGAACCGACAAGTTACAACAGAGCACTGAGCGCAACTAATCTTTTGTTTGCGTATCCGTCGATAGACGTCTTTTTATATATACATGGGGTCAATTTTGGAGGATATATGACTTGGAGATAATATGTTCAATAAAAGCTAGAACATCAGTCGTTTTGTTAAACCATGCTTATACAACCCCGATTTGTGGTTGGGTCTCTAAAGCATTGAATTAGTCAAAGCTCCAATATAAATATGGCAGGCAAGCTGTACAGTCGACACATCTTTCTTAGACAGATCAAAATTTCGACAACAAGCCAGAAATCGAAGCCTTGAATGGAGTTGCATACGGCGTGAGGGTATATTTATATATATACCCATTGCGTCGTGCTCAATTCTCACTGATCAGTGCAAGCCATGACTCCATGAGTCCCAATGAATATCCCAATTTAGTTTACAAATACTTATATAGTACTCCAGTTCTTGATGTTAAGGAGAAATCGTGAAAGTCGATTGATTTTGCGAGTCGTAATAGTTATGCTCCGGTCTGTATGCTTGCATATATATATATCAGGTGTATAAACTGGAGCGTCACAATATATATAATATATATATTTCTCGCCCGTAAAAGCTCCTGATTTTTCAGATAATCTTTAAATTTCAACTTTTCTGGGTTATACTTGCATAATTCACAATCACCAGAATCCAACACAATGAATAGGGCCATTAATTCAATTTGTAATATCGATTTCTTGAATACAACATATACTTTGAACATGGGGATAAACTAGAACATCATATAATATATATATACTATATTTTGATATAATAATATGATAAATGATGTATCGTGTTGATGGGACTCCAGAATCTTGTAGTTCTCCCAAGAGAAGTTGCATGAATTGTTTATACCACATGCCATATGAATTTGTTATATATATGTAGTACTGAATATTATATGAATCAGCCCATGCCGAATTGTCTTAGACATTTGCGAGAGATGCAATTTTATGTTCTCGGTGTTGGGTAAACAATCGGGTGACAAAATCCAGTAATTTGACTCTTAACATTGATAGACTAATATACCAAGCGGTTTCTGAAGTTAAATAGGCTTGTAGATTTCGAATGCACATGTGGATTGTACTAGCTCGTGTGCCCCCCGCGGCCACAGCATAAGTTTCAAATTTCCGTGGCATCGCCGAGATAGACCAAATTGGCAATTCTGTCTAAACTGAGCCAACTGACAACTTCCCTAAATTAATATATATATATGCTTATAATATATACGGACACACTTCAAAGCCGTTTAAATATAGTACAATGGTCTATAAACGAAAGTGGAAAGGTCATTATGACGGGTGCTACAGAGCTGGCTGCTCTGAATGCTGACAGCTCAATACCAACATTAAAACACTCGGTAAGTCGGTGGCTTCGACAATGCCACCTATATCCAACAAACATGATTACTATAGAAGACATGAGAGCTTGATTTGTGATCGTTATATAAGGACAATCCTCTCCCTCAGACTCGAAATGCTCCACTTGTGGGTTTTAGTGTTTTCACTTTATGTATAGCTTTATGTAGACTCACTTATGTTTCAGTAACTATGAGATTAACAATTTTAAAGTCTATTGTAGGTTTACCTTCACTCTGTAGTGTTACGCTACCGACACCAGTCGCCTTTTATGACCCACAAAGTATTGTTCTTTCAACAATACTTACTCCGGCGCAATGTCACGCTGACTATATGACAATGACCTACTACGCAGAAATGTTTGCAGACTCATCAGACTCAAGTAAGTTTAAACTTCAGAAAATTCTTTTCTTTTTAGTATTGGCTTAAACTCTTAGTTACTGACTTTTTTTTACCTTTTCTTTGTGCTTGACTAATAAGTGACTAGAATACCGATGCTCTATGTGCATAAGAATCTGATTTCGCACAGTTAGCAAGCTATGTTTCCAATTGTGATCATTGTCTTTGGCTTGCATATGCTTCTGATTTGGCAGCACCATTCACCGCCTACCCTCACTACTCCAGTTAGTTCACAATGTGGCACATCTTCTTCCGTAATTTCATCATCAACTATTAGTTTAACCCTAAGCTTGAGTTCTAACTCCGCTACTAGCACAAGCTCAAGCCCCGCCACAAGTTTATAATCAAACGTTAGTTCAGGGAGTTCAAGTTCAAGTTCAAGTTCAAGCTCTAACTCTAGCTTATACTTAAGTTTGAATGCTGATAGTCTATATTCTTCTAATTTATCATGTAGCAGTTCATCAACCACTCAATCTTCTGCTGACCCGACTTCTTCTTGCTCTCATCTGAGGGGTAACTATCATCCAGAGTACCTTTTTGCTAGTGATAATAAATACCGTAACATTAACGAAGGCTGCGAGTTCTCTGGTAGCTTATCAAGAGGATTTAACGTGAGACTGTTTGACAGCTTCCCAGGGAACTACCTATCTGCATCTATTGTCGGAAGTGAATATGCTCTTAGTGAGTACACCGATGCTACGGATATCACTAAGGCAGGTCATGCCTTCACAGATATGGGTGACAGCTGGGAAGTACTGTCCTATTAGAATTGTATCTGGGCTTGGATCTCCAGGCGCTTCCTTCGAAAGCTACAGTTCACTACAAAAATGGATAACCTCAGGACATTGAAGAATACGTTTATCAGCCGGGTTCGTCTCGTGGTTCCACAGTTACCGCTTCAACTACTGACAATTATGATGATTTCTGGCAAGCCACTTCCGAGTATTTGGCCACTTTGACCTATTGCTGTATTATCTTTATACGTTACTACCAGGCGAGTATGACTATTTCATACACGACGTCATTTACTTCAACAAGGGAGCCATCTACTAGCTCTACTCCCTCGTCATTTGTGAGTAGAGGATTTGAAGTTCTAACCTTTGCACCTATGGCAACCGTTACTATCACCACCACACATTTGGGACCTTTGAATACCGAGACAGTTACCACTTCGACAGACGTCGCCTATATAAAGAGAAGCGAGCTGAGCGACAGTACTTTGCAAATTGCCCTTTGGACGGAAGTTCTCATTGTTTTTGAACCAGGGTCAACGTTCATTGACGATCCAACTTTATCCTACTCAGGAATGTCATCCGGTGAAAAATCGTCAGATACATCGTCTGTAGTCACTTCTTCATCAGATAGAACAACTTCAAGTTGTGGATCCTCAATCTCTTTTTTAAAGATCACGTCCACATCAGATGGAACGTCTTTATGCGGGGAAACCTCAACGTCGTCATTAAGTGTCACTTCTCCGTCAAGTGAAATGTCTTCCAATGTAACATCATCAAACACATTTTCATCAGGCAAAACAGATCCTATACCTGATATCTTTCCAAGTATTTCTGGGTACGGCTTGGATAGACCGTACTTTGCTATTTCTGTTCCTGGTGGGTTTGGCCCATTTTTTGTTGAAGGTCCATTGCAGTCAAACTGCACTTATGTAATTGACGAACTCAGAGTGGAAGTGGACTTGAGCTCAGATCCAGCGGCATACTTTGATACCGATCTTTCAGAATATTCTATAGCTGTTGATTTTGTTGAAAGTTTTTCTCCAACGCAAACTGCTCAGGCTGTTGTTGTGGGCTCTCCAGGAGCTGGTAACGGGCTATATTTCGGTACTTTCTATATTGCCGCTGATACTGACGACGTCCGGAAAAAGAGAGCAGGAACAACTTATACTTTAGTTGGCACTGCAACAATAACGGCAGCTTCCGATCCTAGTTCATCATCATCATCATCATCATCATCATCATCATCATCATTATCTTCTTTACATAGTTTATCTAGCCAAACAAGGAAACCATGAGAGGACGTTTCAACATCTCTGTCTCTGACTTCATTGCCATCTTTATCTTCCACGACGGTTATCACAACACACAAAGGCAGGACCACAACTGTGACTGTACCATGTGATGGTTATTGTACCCAAGCACTTGTCAGTGAAGATGACTACTCCAACACATACACAGAGTACACCACCGTTCAAGGTAGAACCACTGTGACAGTTACAGGGCCATGCAGGGAAGTGTTAGTCACCCAATACACTACCTATACCACTGATTCAGATGGTCTTGCAGGTACGGTCACCGAACCACGCCTCACTTTATCTGCTAGCACAGAGTATACCACTCATACGACAGTCCTGGAAGGGACCACTGTCACAGTAACGGAACTATGCACCATCTGCTCACCATCTGCTCTGCCGAAAAAACTACCACTTCACTTCCAGCAACTGTTACCAGTGTTGATAAATCAAATGCTACCATCACTGACAGCTGTCAGGGATTATGCGATTCTACCTCCAATGCTCCAGAATATCTTTTTGAGTCAGATATAACACAAGAGGTCACAGTCACCACTAACGTGTTGTCAACCACCACAACAGTGGCCAATGAAGAGACAGATAAGGACGCCAAATCGTTTGAGATTGTAACTGCTAAAGAATTATCTAAATCTTCTACTGTTGAAGCACCGGAATCATCAATTTTTGAATATGAAGGTATAGCGGCAAAGACTGGAACTTCATTATTAGGTTTGTTTGCTTTGCTTGTCGCATTATTGATCTAAACAAATGTTTCTTTATATCTGGGCCGAATAAGCTTTTGTACTTCTTATTTTTTGGTTTTTTGGTTTGTCTATTTGCTTCCTTTTTTATTAACGTTTTTTGGGTCAAGTTCCTGTATTACTTACTAATTATATGTTCATAAACTCGTCTTTGATGTAATTTAGTTGGACCGCGACGGGCCAATGAAGAGTGTTTATCAATCTAAAGAGCGGCTACCATCACTGAAAAAGCTGGAAAGCTGATGCTGCGTAATCGGCGAGATAGAGGCACGGTTACCCGTATCAAAATGTTACTCGATTCTTACTATATCCTGCCATGCGTTGTGGCTAGAGAAAGTGGTACGTGACTCCCACAATCTTTAGAAATTGCAAAAACCATGATGTCGGCAGAACACCAGAGCTACTACTGCGAACAATTGATGCTGCCAGGTGCCAGCCATCAGACATCAGGCATTTGACTCTTACCACGGGAGGCCAAGCACTGACACCGCCACTAACTATCCCAGCCACGCTCGTTATGATTAGTGGTTCCTCTGGTGAAGGTGGTGCGTTAAAATTTTTGTATTATACGTCGCATCCGTTCTTGTTTTATTTGAAGTTACATATTTTATATAATTGTATAGGTAGCCACTCCCAGAGAACGATGTACATTCTCCTAGCAGAACATGCAGATACTCATCAATGATATATTAATGTGTATATATCTAAACTCGATAATTAAGAAAGTTAGGGTAGTCAGTCAACGAAAGCTAGTATAATTTATCCACGTAACCTCTCGGCAACAATCTTTTCAACGATATTAAGGAATTGCCAGGACCACCCTAGATAGACTAAAGCCATATGTTACAAAAATATCACTCAGCCGAGCTTCCACTGTCCAGACGGTGGGGCTAGGACAGCCTGCCAGCACGGACTTGTAGTTGCCCCCAGCAAAGGCAGCCCAGGCGTCGTGTTACTGCGTGCGGTGTATGAAGAGGTATCACGACGTATCGAGAGGCCGCGCGCTGCTGCTGCTGCACCGAGGAGCGATGTAGGCGATTGATTGTATAATTTTTATAACTTCGAGTCCCAGCAACTTGATATAAATCAAAATCAAAAGCGTATATATTGACAGATATAGTAGAAAAAGGGCCTTTTTCTACTATAATAATATATATATATATATACAAATCGATCGATGTGATAGATACAGATATTACATGGTACTATATATTAGCTATATATATATATATATATGTGGATAGATCTATATATTCTTGAGATATATAGATCTCGATATATTTCTAACATGTGGCATAACGGGCTTATTATTTGAGTTGAAAGCGAGGATGTTCCGACGTTGGGGAGAGATGAGGGCCCCAGTTTGTGAAGAAGGATCGACTTTGGGTTCTGCGATAAGGGATCCATGCGGACCGTGATTGGACAGCCCCGGCTCCCCAGCCAGAGACGACGCAGCCTGGCACTGAGCACTGAACAGTGAGCACAGTGAGCAGCCTGGGAAGTGGTCGGTTATAAAATGTTTTTCCATAAAATATAGTGCTGGTCTGGCATGATCAGTACGAGGTGATGGTTACATGCATAGTATAACTTCGTTCAAAGTTTCTGGGTAAACTGACCGTAAGATTGGATCCCTATCTTAAATAGAACCTCTTTATTGCGACTTATATATATCAAGGTCCATTGTAAAACTGTATAAGGACCGGGACAAAGTTGTCTACGTCAAATGGAACAACTCTTGCCAGGCAAGAAGTCTATTGTCCGTGCGGTGTGACCGTGAGGCTCAGCTTCCAGACTTTCAGAGGATCGTGATTCGTAAGCGAGCTCGTCCCACCACCTACCAGGGGTTGGAAATTGGAATGGATAAGAGATGGCCAGAGTTAAGGGACTCAAGGGTTCACTGACATATAGCTTGATGGTATCGGATAACGTTTGCTTCTAGATGGTCGCCCCTCTGGTGTTGAAGTCGTAGTGCACGATTAAGGCGAGCGACATCGGCAACAGCAACATCATCTCCTATGATCTTTAGCTTTAACAGCTCTATCTCATGAACTATGTCAGCTTGTAACCGGCAGTGGCAACTATATATATAATTTATTAACATGCAGAAGCATAAAGACCCACCAGTTAGCATATTATAATACAAGATCGATCGATATCAGCTAGGATAGCACACATAGTGTATATATATATATATATATATGGGAAATCTACAAGCTCTGGCAGGAATCTCCCGGAGACAAGCAGTTTAATAATTATCGACAGATCGGGCGACGGAGGCAGCTGGAAGACAATAGAGGACGGCTCAAATCAGTACCTGCGGCTATTGTGATGTTATCTCTTGCCCGCCGTGCTGAAGCTGCTTGCACTGCTGCCGACCAGGGGGCAGGGGCGCGGGAGTGTATCGTAATATGGGTTGCCTGGCGGGCCTGACCACCAGGGCTGCTGCGGCCTGATCAGTGCCCAGGTGTCCCACGAGTCCAAGGGCAACACACACATCTCAGCAGCATCAGACCTTGGTACAAGGATGAAGTTGGAAGACAGTCAAAACTCAGAAGATTCTAAGTTGTATGCATCTATATATATATATACTCTTCCTTCTTTGTCAACAACAACGTAGATCAAACTATATATATATCTATATATATAAATCCACCGAAAGCAACAATAGCGTCAAAAGCAACAGAAGCAGCAACGCTTGTATAATATACTCCAGTTGAAGGAGTTCACTACCCGAATCTGCTACCCACGTTAGAGTACAATAGTCCATCTAAATTCCGATTAAGATTAGCTTTGATTTTGATCCATTCATACTGCTTGCCATTTACACATTCGATTATCCTGCTAGTTGACTTGTTTGTGACCATCGGCTGACAGATTCATCTAATATATATATATATATATATCTAGGCATAGATTCAGTTCAATACCTTTTGCAGCTTGGCTTCAGTTTATTTATATACTTTGGTACCTATAACCAATTCATTCAGGTAAACAAAGTTGCAAACAGAATACGTATACAAGCAACTTGGAAACTGCTGTTTCATTCTCAAGCAAAGCTTTGTTCGTCACCTTGAAGAGTGTCATTCGTATTTCTAAATAGCAGCACAAGTTCCGCTAATTATTCATCCGAAGCGCATCTTCAAAAGTTTGGTCTTTGTGCATAGAATTATATTAATTGATTGTCCTCCGCAGACGTTTCTTGTTCCCTGTGAACTCAATACAACATCCGCTAACAGATAAGGATTTTGAAAATAGGTCATCAGAAACTTACTGATTTCCATTTTTTTTTTTTGCTATACAATTAGACTATCAAGCCATCTTCTGACAACCATAATATTGTAATATCATCATCACAAGGACAAGTCTACAAAACTACAAGGGAAAGTTTTCTTCACTACACCGCCGACAAATACATTGCACCATGGACAAACCCATCGATAAAAAGCAGAGCGATCAACAGATCACGCATGAGGAGGGGTTGAAGAGCGACTCATTCAACACGGGTGAATTTTCTTTCTCAAAGAAGCCAATACTGAGCAAACTCAGTTCACAATCGTCACAGATAGCCACAATACACAATTATCCACCACAACAATATGATGAAGTGGACCATGATTCTGATCATCATAAATTTTACTCAAAGTACAAAGGGATCTTGAAAGATAAAGACGAGCCTCCAGACGAAATCATTGACAATTTGGATTTCGAATATAACTATGACGAGAAGATTAGAGCACCTAGAATGTCGCTGGTTAATGTCTTCAAAGAAAATACTCATAATAATAAATCACCAGAAAGCAGCAATGACCCAAGCGTAAAAGATGAACCTCAACAAGATTCTTCGCAGCAAAGGCAACGTTCCATCACTTCGATGAATACCAACAGATCGAAAACCTCATTCAGCACGTTGGATAGTTTAGATGAAAATGAAACAAAGCAATTTGCTTCTGAATATAAACCTGCCGCTTTTGATTTGACAAAGCCAACAAGGAAGTTTTCTGCCGACTCCGGAACTTCACCGACAAACTTGAAGTTCTTAAGAAAACAATATCAATACTTACAACAACAGCAAGAACAGTCACCTGCTGTAGAACATCAAGATTCAAATACAACGGTAACTACTCAAAAAACTTTGACAAAAATGCCTTCTCTGGAATCCACCAAGAGGACTTCATATGATGGATCCGATCCAAGAGAAAAAGTGATTGGGGGCTTGGCTGTTTTAAAGCAGATCAACGAACCTACCAAATTACCCGATTACATACCACCAGTGTTAAGACCCACAAACGAGTATAACCACCCAACCGCAGAAGGCAACTCCAACGTGAATGCCACTAAGCTGCAGAATAAGAAATCGTCAATAGTGTCAACAACGTCTACCAACGACACCAGATACTCCTCTGCGGCAACCACAACATCATCCGCTACTACAACACCATCTCCCTCAGAAATGGACGGTCCTAACCACTATGACATGACTTCGTCAGGATCTGCTGCCTCTTCCAACAAGACTGTGGAAGCCACCCAAAAGCTACTTTCAAAATTGTCCACTAATTCATCATCCGATAATAGCCAGCATCCACAGCCAAGCCCTCTGTCCCCGACAAGATCGAACCACACCTTGGAAGCTATCAAATCGAACTCTTCAAGTCTGCACAATAGTTCTATATTGTCCATGAAATCTTCGGGATTCGAACCATCACATTCCCATTGGAAGCCAAACTCTTCGGCTTCCCTCTGCCATGCATGTGGTAACAAATTCTCACTTTTAAGAAGGAAGCATCACTGCAGACATTGTGGCTTGATATTTTGCTATCTCTGCCTTTCCAACAAGGCGAATCTGAACCTGTTGGCCAAATTTGAAAAACCAAAGTTCCAACACCATCATACAGGTATACACCATGGCAATCATCATAATTTGATCCAAATTCAGCAACAGCAGCAGTTAGATCAGATTGTCATGGGATCCAATTTGTCTGGATCTCATAAATCGACGGATTTGCCCCAGTTAGATCCAGTCACTAGCAATTCCACAACCAATTCTACAACACAAACTTCGGGTACCTACTGTAAGCTGTCAAAAGTTTGTCCAGCGTGTTACCAAGACTATCTTCTTTTTTTGGAAACCGGTTACGAGTTTGAAGTTGACGACCAACTAGGTGATCTTGGATTTGCTACAAGCAAAGAGGCTGAGGGAAGAAGAAGTAGCATGGGACAAGGTAGAGATAGAATGGGTAGTGATAGTGGCCTTGGTAAAACTGTACCAAATGATTGGACTTGGAGTTCTTTTTAATCGTCTTTTTTTGTCTACTTGTCAAGGATAAGATGATACTCATTCCTAATTATATTTAATAGATTTTTCTTTCATTTCGTTTTCATTTTAGTTTTTTTTCAGTTTTCAGTTTTTAGTTTTTAGTTTTCATTCTGCATATGATAGCATTTTTTTGATTTTGATTTTGTTTAGGTTAAGCTAAGGCTAGGTCATTTTGGGGTTTTTTGTTAGGTGTGCGTGGGTTTACGTTCTTGTGTTCTTTTTTTTGCTGTTCCCGTTGTATAATCATCTTTAGTCAGTTTTTTGTTTTCGTTTATCGATTTTATTTGTGTTAGATTAGATTAGTTATTTTGTTCCGTTCTTTTTGAACTTGTTTAGTTTAGGTTTTTCTTTTTCCTATCTGATGAGGATTCAGGCTTTACTAAGGAGAAAGGAACCACCAACCTTTTTTTTTTTTTGAAAACAAATACTGGATTGTCAAAAATCCACCATTTTTTTAATAGTACATGTGAATAATTATGATTTCAAAAATTTAAAGTGCCTTTTCTAACCCAAGACGATGTAGGATATACCAGTAAGACGAAGAATTGACCCCAAGCTTCCATACGGGGTACACCCCTTGTCCTCTTATTTCCGTCACCCCCTGTTGCATGTGATTATGTGCTTGGGTTTAGCTTAAGTTAAATATGTACATAAATTACAATTAGTTTTAGGAAACATTAGAAATGGAGTGGTGTTTGTCTATAAGAAGTACAAGAGAGGGAGAGGGTGGCAGGGAACGAAGCTAGGGTGAAAGTTAAAACATATACGGATGCACAATGTTATCATCAATAAAGGAGGAGAAAAACTGGATTCAGTAGATTATAAGAAAAAGATAATAAAAAAAGTTTAAAATTTAAAGTAGAACAAAAGAGGAGGAACAAAACGCAAAATAACAAGTACAAATGACCAAATTCAAAAAGCAGCAAAGATTTCAGTTGCATTTTTATGCGTCAGTTGCAGTGGATATGAAGAGAAGAAATCAATCCAAGCCAGCAACCTAAAACATCAGATAACCGCCGCCTTTTGGAAGAAACAGAAGAAAAGTAACAAGAGGCTAAAAGAATCAAGTATGGACACAGACAAATATGACATTAAACTAACAAACTATGACAACGAGTTGTTAACAACCAACTTAGCCAAGTGAGCAAAGAATGTATTCAAACTGACATCTTCAGTATGGACCACAGCATTGGCAGGATCGCTAGTATCTGCAACATAACCACCCATAGCACCACCGGTTGCATCTCCGTTGTTATCGTTTTCACTTGGATTCAACTTAGAATACAAGAATCTAGCTTGTGACTTACCTTCATCACAGGTGACGTATCTTGGCAATGGGAATCTGTCGGCAATCAATGCAGCAGCTTCTTCACGGGATTTGTCGATCATGTCGTACACACCTGGATATTCATCACGTGGGTAGTTCTTATCTCTCCAATCGGCAGCAACATGACCAAAGTAGATCACAGTGTAGAAGAATGCATCCAATAGCAAGACGGCATCCGGTTTCAAAGAGGCAGAATCAAGCAACACAGGTTCAGGTTCGGAACCATCAGCCATGAATCTAACTAGCGTTGGTTGGATCATCACTAAGGAGTCTCTGACATCGGTTCTGAGTAATGTGTGGTGATAGAATGCAGTTTCATCTGGCGAACAGTTGAAAACTTGTAAGAATTGCGATCTTCTCAAGTGGTAAATAAACTGTGGCAATAGTGAGAACTTACCAGATAGTCTAAACGAATTGGTGTCGTTCTTAGAGTAGTCACCGAACACAGTACACAATTTAACCAAAGATTTATCGATCCATCTTAACAAATCGGAATATTCACCACCATTTTCTAACTTGTGAACAATCAGTCTAGCATACAAGACAGCAGCAGCTTCTTGATCGAAAGTACTGGCCAAGTCGGTCGATGATGATGTCAATCTACTCAACGTTGTAACCCTCAACCTGGTGGAACCATTGGTATGTCTGTACATGGTCTGGAATTGAATGTGAACCTCAGGGACTGATGAATCTCTGGTGTCACCAGCCCCTAAAGTTTGCATATCAAAGAACACAGCATACGTGTGTCTTGGAGATAGCGACGGCAACGCCCATTTATTGGTGAAACCTTGACCAATTTCAACGTCGGCAACGTTCTTACCTTCCTTTTTTAATGATGTGGCCAAACCAACGACACCGGCAACCTTCAATCTTTGCGATGTAAAGACTTCTAAAGTACCATCCAAGTATGTGAATGGATAGCCTTCTTCATCCTTGTTGAAACACGCGAAGAATGTGTTTTTGAAAATGGAGGTCTGGAACGAATCAGTAACAACCATAACACCACCCGTTTGGTTACTCAATGATCTCATTTCGTAGATACCGGTTTGATCGTAACAACCAGCAAAGATATCAACACTGAATATACTAGTTGAAACAGGATCAAAGAATTTGTCCTTGGCATCTTTCTTAATACCGGCTGCCTTTTGTGCAATCTTCTTGTAAAATGCTAATGCCTTCTTGTAATGTTTGGCAGTACCTTTATCAATATCACTGTGAGATCTAATTGGTTCTTTTAGTTCGGTACCGACAATCGTACCAGGACCGAAAGTACATGGACCACCAGCAAACAGCACAAGCTTAGCAGCACATTGAGAACATGCACCTTCAATCAAACATGAAGCGATACTTAATGCTGAACCAGTAACTCTAATAGCTCTGTGACGTGGTTCAACGGTCCATTTAGAAACTTCCAAGGATTCAATTGCTCTTATGATCAAAAATTCAGATTCAGGTTCACTTATTGGCAACAAGAACTTATTCACAGTACCTCCAGTGTTGAATTGTGTTAACCATGACTTAGATCCATTGCCTGAAATTCCCAATTGTCTTTGAACTTCGGCCGATTCGTACTCCTTGCTGCCACTGAAGACATATTTCTTGAAACAGGAATCAAAGCTTAACTGATGAACATTAACAACGGAATCAAAAGTAACCAAACCAATCAAGGATCCAGGTGGGTGTAAGGCTAATGATGTAATTAAGGTATCTTTCAAGGCTTGCAAATCTTCAGGTTCTTGACACAAATCAATGACATACATGAAAATAGGTGGAGGTGGTGGAGGAGGCTTTGATAAAACATATTCTATGGTAGATGCAGCTGGAGTCAATTCGATTGGCAAATTTTCAGCAGAGATCGAATGGTAATGTGTTGGCAAAGGAGATCTTGTATTACAACAAGTACAAGTCCATGTCTTTGTTCCGAGATCAATCTGTGAAAAAACGTTCAAGATACCTCTACATTTTCTACATGCTTGAGGTTCATAATTGGCCAATGGCAAATCTTCTCTTGCTAGCAATGGAGTGTATAAACAACCAACAGGTGTAGCCATGTTGTCGGCTTCTAACCTAGTCACTGGGAAGGCATTCCAATTGAAACGAACACCATCGATGTCCTCAATTTCGTAAATATCAGCCATAGTGTTTATTTAAAGAAAAATAACAACGCAGGAGAATCTTATAAATCTATATCGATCGAATTGATGCGAATCAAACGAATCAAAAGTGGACTTTTTGAAGACAGTAAACAGTCACAAATATCTGGTAAACAATGTGGACTGAAGAGATTTGAAAAGCAATCACAGTTGAGTTAAAAAAAAATAACGCCAAAAGTAAAGCTCAAAAAATTGACCCAACGCAAGTTATTAATTATATAATAGCTGCTATTTGAGCTCTTGTGATCTGGTTGTTGCAGTAGGAATCCCTAATGATGATGCCAACGACACGGTGTGTTGTTCTTTCATGAATTCGAGTGGACGTCGTCACTTCGCCTTTCGGAATCATCGCCAGATCAAGTCGGTCGACGCGTCGACTTCTTGGAGGAAATACCTGAGCCACGGGACACATCTACAAGGGGCAGTTCGCTTCTTCACAATTAAGTTACAACCGATACACAAAACCGCCTATAATTAGTTACCAGGCAGCAAACAGAATGAAATTTAAACGAACAGAAAAATCACCCATTTATTATTTATAGAGATTATTATTTACTTAACAAGGAAAAAAAGCAAACAAGAAGGAGAAATACCACAATCAGAAAGTCATCACTTTCGATTCGGAAGAGGTGGAAAAAAACTGTTAAAAAGAAAAACCTTTTGCTCCCGTAAACTTTAGGCGTACCTACAAATCATAAGAATAATTAAACAAAAGAAAAAAAAAATTGAGAAAATTGCAATGTTTCGTGGGAAATCGTTAACAAAGGTAACGAGCAACTTCAGCTCGGTTCTTTTAAGTCTCTGGGGTAAACTACAGTTCACTGTGAGACGATTCTAAATTACACCCATATCCTAATATGAGCTTAATAGAGGGATACTCCATTTCAGTTGATCAAACAAAACCTTTCAAGAACTGATTGATTGTAGCTGTATCTTTGGGCGATTGCTCCGTCTTATTTTTGCTCATAGCTTGCTGTAACAGTTGACCAACGTCACCACCGTCAACAACAACACCAGACTCGCTACATTTTGCTTTCAACTTCAGCTCGTGACATAAACCATCGATATCTAATTCACTGAATCTAGGATGTGTAGTAATTCTCTCCCAAATTTGCGAACATTTCATCATGTTGCTACTGGTATCTGGAACTTGTTCGTTCTCATCCTCAGGTTGTGCTGCAGGTTGATCATCCTCAACCCTGAACACAGGAATTGTGGAAGGAGTAGGATTGTTGTTCAACAGGTTTAGATTATCGGTAGTTAACATTGGAGGACGGGTGAAGAACTCTGATAATGGATCATCCTTTGATTCCTCTGTAATTAAATTCTGTAACGGATCAGATTCTTCAGCAGGCATCTTAGCAGATGGGGCATTGAAATCGTTGAAGTCATTTCTGAAAAATTCTGGAGATGCGAATGCATCGGGATTAGCACCACCGAAAACTAAAGAGGCGTCATAGGATGGAATATCAAACAAAAATTGCAAATCATTCACCTGACCCGGGTTCCCTTGGTAGTGCTCAGAACCAGCAATGGATGTATTGTCGACCAAAGCTTGGAATGGAGAATCCTTGGAAATAGAAGGCGTATCTCCGAACGCGCTCACATAGTTGGACATTCCTCCCGTGGTAGTAGAAGGTGGTCCACGCGTAGATTGCTTGGACTTTGGTTCAGGACAGTTCTTGGATCCACAAACGGTACCTAAGTCTGCACAAAAATCAGAAACTTCTTCATTAAATTCACCTTTGAAATTAGAGTTGTTCAATTCGTCTTTCGAATCCCGGGATGACATTGCAGTATACACAGAAGCTGGTGTGCCATCTGCAGAGTTCAATCTGACAGAGGAGGTGGCAGAGGATTGATCTCTCCATAATTCAGGTTCCTGCTTTATCTGAGCCATCAGCGTACCTGGTTCAGTGTTGGCAGCCCAAGGGAATTGATATTCAGTAGTGTTGGATCTCTTATGGTCGACCGATGAAGAGCAGGTCGAAGAAGGAGTAATTGCTGAGTTCATGTTGTTTGGTGTTGATGAACAAGAGCTCGATTTATCTGATTCACCGCTTGAAGAAGCCGCAACAGAAATCTTGTTTTGGACTTCTTTTTGCTTTTCGGACATCATTCCCTTCAATGCCGTACCAATCTTGTACGCATCTGCACCTTTGTATTTACTGAGTTCGCTCATTAGAGTGTCCACTTGGATTCTTAATAGTTCAGTTTCATTCGTGATTTGAATCTTCTCGTTTTCTAGTAACTGCACTTTGACTTCCAACTCTTGCATCTTCTTCTCTTTACGTTCTCTGAAGGCCCTTTGAGCTGCCCTGTTCTGGGCAGTTCTCTTGTTCTTTGGCTCGGTCTGAATTGGTTTACGGCCGGGCTTGGAAGCGGCATCCACATCAGTTCCTGCAGGCATCTCTGGATATATTATTTGATTAGATGGATATGTGAGGTTTAGATACCGTATATAACGTATCAGAAAGAAAACACTAGAAAAAGATTAAAAAAAGATGTGAAGTGATAAATGAAGGGCAAAAAGGTGATGACACAATGTAGTGAACCGTTTCCTGTTGATGAACAGTATTCTGCCATTAGTAATCACGAGCTCGTTTCTTTTGCAACATTGCAACCAGCCGATCTTCTAGAACCGTTTTTCCAGCTGACATATTGGGGAGTAGGTGGCTAAGCAGCGTGGCGCGTGCAGGTTTGCGCTGCTATACATAATACATGCACCGATTATGTAATATGCACTCCAGGCTCCAGGCTCCAGCTCTACAGTCTACAGGTGGGGACGGTGTTCACGTGACGAAGCATAAATAAATATATATTGGAGAGTACACACAGGACATTATAGATCATCTTGAATCAGGACAACAACGCAGGAACAGGAACAGGAAGAGCCTTGTTGCTGTCTGACAGTTTGGATGCAACGCTAGGCCCATTAGAAATGATAATATTGTACAACATCCGTATGAAGGAAAAGACGTATTCCCCAGTTTGGATCAGTCTGCTAGAAGCAGTGTGTGCAACTGGCGAAGACCCATTCTCTGCCACCACGGGGCTTTTCACAATGCTTAACTTTCTTAACACAGTTATGCAGATCAACAGAACTATCGAATCAACTGCAGCATGTTTGACAAATGTCTTGACGAAACCGTAAACTTTGACTATCAAGCTAATGACGAGCTGTTTGATACTCAATAAGATTCTGCCGATTATACCCCTATCACTCTTTGAAAAGTCACGTCTTGGAATCGAACTTGAAGGGTGTCTACTATTTGTACCCAAGATTGGTGTTGCGTTGGAGCTTGTTGCACCTTGCCGTAGATGCTGTTGGTATCCAATACTTCTCAAATTTGAAATTTCATAAGTCAAACGGTTCAAAGTGGAATTGATATCATTTTGCCATTTGATAAAGTCCATTCCCTTGGGGAAATTACCGGCATCCACACCAGTAGCAGGAGAAGCTCCAATTTCAGCCACATTGCTTGTACTGCTATCGGCACTTATACCACCAATGTTAGAAACAATCGTGTTAGAACTGATCGTTCTTTGTTTATCCCCATTCATTCCACCACTATGGGTGCTTGACATGTGCAAAGCACCACCTTGATTGTATTGGTGCATATTGGTCATGGATAATCTGGAGACTGGTCTGATCAGGTTTGTATTGGAGCCGGATGATGCTAGTCTGTACAAAGACAAAGCAGGCGATTCTGATCTGCCAACCAATCCTAGTCCCGATGATCCACCGGAACCGAGTTCAGGTAATCCATGGTTACCGGTCAGCGTAGGGGACTGATCTTTAACTTGATCCCATAAGTATTCCAACTCGCCAAGTAACTCTCTAGCTTCTATTGAATCGCTAGCATGTGCCTTCATGGTCTCAATCAAGTAAGCGATGTATCTTCTCTTAGCCTCGGTCTTGGAAAGACCTTCCTCCATCTTCCAAGCATCCCATTTACGTTTGGCAGCTTCATCTTCAGGCTTGTTTCCAGTTGGTCTATCGACTATACCACACACATTACCTTCAGTTGCTTGCTTGTACAGACCGTATAGTTTGACTCTGTTTGCCAATGGAGGTCTAGGTAAGGAGTTGTGAGATGACCTTGTGGACAGCGTTCTAATTGTAGAAATAGCTTTAACGAAAACCCTGTCAATAGAGTCAGACATCGTTGATTGCTTGCTTGCTTTATTCTGTTGTAAAAATCACGGTAACAGAGGTAAAAGAACAACACACAGATGTCGGAGTAGCGCTACCCAACTATTGAAAGATCGATGATATGAACAAAATGGGAGACGATACAGTCAGGTATGAATTGTAAAACGCACACGCAATTCGAAACCAGATCAGATTGGGAACCCCAGTGATTAAATAAACAGATATGTATCAGAAAATATGGGGAAGAAGTTCAAATGCAAGAAAAAAGCAACTGTTAGAGGTACAAGTTTAATGTTTACACTTTCCCGCACCAGCTAGTGAAAGAATAATAGCCTATGCCCTACTGTGCGGCGCAAGGTATCGCAATTAGCGAGAACTGAGAGCTGTAACTTGTAACTTGTAAGAGCTTATAGGTGCCAACATATTATGATTAAAATTTCAAGGGGCAAACATCCGTGCACTGTAACAAAAACAGCCGCACATCTGACACTACCACACAAGAAGAGATCTTGTGCCAGGGAACCACCAAATATATATAGATATGGCTATAACCAACCAACTCCAGCTTATCTTGAGGACATCGCGAGGAACGACAAGAGTTGAAGTTCGAAAGAAAAATATATTTATCTGATCTATAAAGTATTTACAAGGAGCCTTAAACAACTTGAGTCCTTCAACGAAACAGACAGACAAGAAGTTAAACAGATGTAATGTATGTATGCATTTGAAATGGACCATTTAACCCATGACGATCTTAAAATACATTTCTCAAGTAATAATCGATTCATAACCGGTAATCAAGGATCCCTCAACCGAAGAAGAGGTACTGCTCAACAACTAGAAAAAACCAACTAAAACCCAATACTTTAGCTGTATAAATCATCAGTTGGATCAATGGTGAGTAATATGCAAGTCGATCTTGTTTACTCCAAAATAGGAATCAAATAAGGTAGAGAAATTTGACACCAGAGTGTTGGTAAACTGTCTTTGTTCATTCATGTTCATTGACTACCCAGTCAACAATCCGAAAATGACAAGGAGAAATTGTAAATTTACTTTTCCATTAAACTTCTAATGTCTGTATGTCCCATGTTGAAAAAAATCAAGCGGATAAATTGTAATGCTGTTTCTAAAAACCCTAAATTAATGAGATATTATATTATTTTGTACATAAATATAAATTGTTTAGTTTTCTGGAACTTTATTAATGGATGTTAAGTTAAAATTAACTCGTGTGTTAGTATTTTGTTTTGTCATTTGAATAAAGGTTCAAGTGGAATGAATCAGAGATATCCGATATGAAAAACAAGGAGAACCTGCTCCTGTCCTAACATATATAGATTAATCCAATCTTGTAAAATTGTAATGTTATTGAAACTTACCATCAATTTCACCAGCGTCAATAGCTTCGATGATATCGTGTGGGTTCTTACCAGCGACTCTACAACCAACGGATTGAGCAGTACCCAAGATTTCCTTAGCAACGGAGGCCAAGTTCTTACCGAAAGATTTTGATCTCATGGTTCTAGCGATTTCCCAAATTTCTTCAATTGGAATGTTACCAGAGTGCTTGACGTTCTTTTCCTTCTTTCTGTCTCTTGGAGCTTCCTTCAAAGCAGTGATGACCAAAGAGGAAGCAGCTGGGACGACCGAGCAGACAGCTTGTCTGTTTTGGATAGTCAATTGGACGGTAACCTTGATACCCTTGAACTTAGAGGTAGCCTTGGCGATATCTTCACCGACCTTCTTTGGAGACAAACCTAAAGGACCGATCTTTGGAGCTAAAGCAGATGAAGCACCAACTTCACCACCGACAGCTCTCAAGTAGATGATCTTAACTTCATTTGGGTCAAACTTTGGAGGCATTTTGTATATATATTTATATTTAGTTGGTGTTGAAGAGTAAAAAAGAAAAATCTAATAACGTTTAAACACGCTTAAGAAGTATATAGAAAGAAGTTTTCAGTGTATGTGATAGTACAAACCCAACGTGCACGCAAAGAAGGTGAACTGGCTCACGGATTGGTAGTGCGCACCAGGCATACACAGTGTGAAAATTTTCCAGCGAGACGGGGAACAGCACTAACTTGCTGCCATAACAGCGCGCGGGCACCTTACGAGGAGTAGGACCTTTCGTCCATTTCGAGACTTTTGTGACGGTTATTTCACACACCTTACACCAATAATAGATCACGTGACTTAATATCAGGGTTGACATTGGGCTCGCTATAAATGTAAACCAACCTACGTATCCTATATTCAGTTCCCCTTATCTTCAATTAAAGCCTAAACCAAACCAGAACTCACCGTTGATATGAATGGCTAAAGAATTACTTCGTTTACTATCCAATTGTAGCTACCGCTGTAGAGGAGAACGATTGACAAGTTTCACCGGCGCACATGCTCAGATTAAGATCAAGTGAACCTGATCGTAACCCCGCAAAAATCAAAGTCAGCAAATGAAAGAACACTAGACCGGTGAGTAATTACACACTCCTTAGCGGATTCCGACTTCAATGGCTACCGTCCGGTTGTCTAACATGTTCTATCAAAACCTGCTTTCGACTTTCTTTTTGTTGTTCTGCATAGGCGAACAGGCTGTTCATATATGTCACTGGTAGTTGTATCATCTCATCCTCAAAAACGTAAGCACATTCATGATAACAAGGAAATAGGATGTAAATGAGACTTGAAAAAAAAATGCATTAGAGATCATGAACAATGTTCGAAAGACGGTATGGCGTAAAAATAGTTTCAAAAAAAAAAAACAAAGACAATATAAAAGGGCAAAAAAAAACAATAAGCTGAAGTAAAGAGCAGATCCGTTAACAACAAAAACAAAAAAAAAAAAACAAATAATGGCAGTCATGCTAGCATGAACTATAGTTATATGCGAATTTCAGTTTAAAACTTTCATGTGTTTTCAATCTTTATGTTTGGGAAGTATAGGTGGTAGTTTGATTTTTCAAATGATAACTTTAAATTCTCAGTATTATTTGATTCGATTAATCTTAGCAATGATGATAATGTTAGCTGTGAAGAGATGCTCGACTTTTTGATCAAGGCATAATCATTAGTTAGCTCGTCAGTCAAACATTGACTGTAGTTGAGCTCCAAAAGTAGTTTTGAAATAGTATCTAGATCATTGTTAATCTCATCGTTCTTAGTTTTGACAAGACTCTTGAAATATCTGAAATTCTTTTCTTTATCCAAGACATCAAAAACGTCATTAAACTTGGAAAGAGTATCTTGATATTCTTTAAAAGTCGGTAGTTGAGGAATTCCAATGGATTGATATGATTTCAATTGAAGTTCAAACAAAAGTTCTTCAGAAACTTTACATAGTTTGGGTAACTTTAGATAGCCTTGGTGGTTCAATATTTGGAAAGTGGCCAACTTTAGTTCAATTAGCTTCTTATAAAGTTGCATTCTCGTCATCTGGTATTTCAAATAGATTTGAGATCTGACAAAGAGACTTAAATGAACCTTCTTTGATTCGTATTCTTGCTTTAGCTTTATCTTCTTATCACCTTTGGCCTTCTTGATTCTCTTTGGATAGCTGTTGATCTGTGTCTGACGTAAGCTGTTTATATCCAGTAATCTAGTGATATGCTGCACCAAATAATCAACCAAGTAGGACAAGAACCAGTACCCAATAGCCATCTCACGGCAATCTTTGTACAAATCGACTTCGATGGATCTGAACACCAATTCAATCATCTTGACAAGCTTGAAATAATAGACAAAGGATGACAAGGGCATTGTTGGAACGCTCGAATCGATGAAATTGTCATTCAACTGCCCGTTGGCCTCCAGTTCAAAATTCTCAGATTCAACTTGTAATGTGTCCCAAAGGATCAACTCTTTATTCACAAATTGCCTCTGTCTTGAAGGATTCTGAGATATCGACGTTAGATAGTTATAAAATGGAGATTCCAATTGCGATAACAGCTTCTGAAAGTTTTGCTGGACCGATTCTGGCACAACGCTGCTATCGGTACAGGTGATCTTTGAATTTTGTAGCGTAATCTTGTTCAGAAAATCAAACATGATGTCTGATATGTAGAATTCGGTTGAACCAAGAATTGATCTATCATCTCTAATTAAAAATAACTGCATGAAAGCTCTCACAACCACATGATTTCCTAGAATTTCATCTCCATCTTTTGTAAACTGTCTTCTGTTCATAAAGCAAGTCATAAATTCGTACAATTCAATGACATCCGAAACGTCAATTATCTTAGACATAAACTTCATGTCCTTCATCATCTTAATGAGGTTGTCAACGGTGTCTGTGATTGGCATGCAACATAGCGGTTTCGGCGGGGTTCTATTATTGAGTTCCTTCTGGATATTAGCAGAAAAGCAATTTTCTACTGGCTGTAGAGAATTGATATATGCGAGCTGGTTCTCCTTGACTTCTAATAGTAAATCCCTCAGGTTGTCGATGAAAGTTAGATCGAAATTCGAAGCAACGTACAAATGCGATTTCAGAGCCAAAAATCGGTCTAGGTTTAGTAATCCTTTGACATATTTCAACATAGCCAAGCAAAAATTTGCCCCATTTTCTTCAGCATAATCAGATTCAATTAACTCAATGGCTTTTTGTAACTGGTTATCCGTGCTTGCAATGTCAATATCAGACAAGATGTTTAAATCCATGGTTTGAGTGTTCAAATCTTCCTCCTCGTAAATGACACCGGATTGGCCCAACTTTAGAACAAACTTCACAAATTGTAACAATCCTAAACAGAAAGATTTCAAGACAACGTTTAAGAGAACATTGTTTAAGTCCTTACTAAACGGAAAATCTAAATTGCCAAACTCTCTGTAATTGACCAATAGCACTTGAATGTAGCTACAGCTTAACACCGAAACACTCAATGAGTTATTGTCCAACCACGAGCAAAGACAACCAGTGAGTTTCATTATAATCCAGTTGACCTCGTCTAATTTGCTTACAGATCCCAGATCAAACTCTGCGATTTGTAATAGTGCAGAATCTAGCTTTGGGTTCAATATTTCAAGCGCGTGAGTACCTTCCAGCAGTTTAAACTGTTTCGATTTGACAATATCGCCAAAAGTCACCATCGATGCTACCTTGAAAAAATCGTCTGTAACGTCAACAAACGCATCATCCTCTTTCTTTGATACCAGCATTCTTGTGGCTTCCGTCTCTATAACTTTTTCATCATGTAGCATTAAGTCGTTCAATCGATCTTCAAGGATGTTTGCCATGATGTAAATTTGCGCTCGTAATTGGTGTATTGTATGGATGGGGTTCTGGAAAGGAATTTAGACAAGAGATAGAGACATTATATAAGCCAGTAGAAGATGCTCCCCGTTAAAGAGACTTGGACAAGTGTTCGATAAATGAAGGTATAAGTCTAGCAACCTTGGAGAGCAGCGTCCAAAAAACACAAACAACTTGGAATCACAGTTGAATATGGACAAATGAAAGTGCTGAAAAGATGGAAAGCAGCAAAATGGCTTTAGTAGCAACTTCTAGCTATCTTCAAGTGGTGTAGCGCAGGATTAGTAAATGCAAACTACGTTCCAAACACCAGGCTACCTGTACGAGGAAAAATTTCTAATGGCCATTTGGCTGATGAGAGGTGAGGAAGTGGAGTCGATCGACGTGCGCATATAATAACCATAACTGCTGCGCTTTCAATTTCAACTCTCAGTCTGGGATTCAAGCTAGGAATCAGGATGCTAGCAACGATAAATCCATCAACCCCCTCTTTCAACTGTGGTTTTTGACTTACACAGGTCTACTACCGTTTAAATGTCATTGGAATATTTAAAATTTTTGTATTGAATTTGAAGTCCTTTTAAAGTCTCCAATAGATCAGCGATTTTTCTAAAATAACGATCACTTGGCTATTTGACAATCACTTCCTTCTAAGAATCTTTTGTTTTAAGTAAGAGAAGAAAAGAATTGTAATTTTAAAGTAATAAAAATCAATAAAAAAAATGAGGTTTCGCCATAAATAGAGCATCACTTGAAAAGTTAAGAAACAAAAAAAAAGATAGAAAAACACGAACCATTAAACAAACATACAAACAATCGTCATAAGTGGGAAAAGAGGAATAAAAGAATATGAATAAAATGACAAAATCTATCAAATGTTATGTTTCATATGCCATTGAATGTAGTGGGATGTAATATCAATGGAGCCAATATATGATCAAATTATACAAACCGCAGTTGTGTACTTAGATAGATTCGGTTAAAACCTTGTTCAATTTGTTAACCTTGGCGGATAAGGATAAATCAACGGTGTTGTCACCGACTTCGACGATCAAACCACCTAAAATGTCTGGGTTAATTTCGTTGGTTATCTTCAAAGTTTTACCTTCGCCGACGTACTTGGAGGCAGAGATTGATTTGGATAATCTGTTTAGGATCTTGGAGTCCAATGGCTTAGCGGAAACAACGACGGCTTCAACAACACCCTTGTAAGCGTCGTTCAAAGTGGAGAATTGTTTAGCAATGGAGCCAAACAAGGATAATCTGTTGTTATCGGATAAAACTTTTAACAAGTTGACGACAACTGGTTCCAACTTGAATTGTGTAGATAGAACGTTGATAACTTCGGCTCTGGAGTTAGCAGATAAGGAAGGGTTACCCAAGATTTGGCTCAATTTGGCGTCAGATGCAATGGCAGAGTTCAATTTTTCGACGGAGGCGAAAGTCTTGTCGACAGCAGAGTCCTTAGCAGCGGCAGTGAATAGAGCAGTGGCATAGGTACCGTCTAGACCAAACAATTGGACAGGAGCCTTGATGGTCTTGGAAGCGGTGGCCATGGATCTAATGAATTGACGGGAAGCCATTGTTGTTGTTGTGATTGGATGTAATAGTTAACCTAGTAAACTCAGCGGGTTCAATTGGGTTCAGAAGGGTGCCAATTGAAAGGGTCAACCAAACCAAACCAAACCAACCCTCCACTCTCATCAACTGGTGTTGATCGATTCCAGCTTGCCACTACAGCGTGGATGCCGTTGCTGGCACGCATCCCCATTTGGCAGCAGCGGTGCCCCGGCGGCGCCCAATTTGAAAATTTTCATTCGTTGTGCATAACTGCCGTGCACAGGACAGGTTTGGCGCTCCGACTTATGCTTATGCCCATCCTCGCTCTGCCCGTGTTGTAGACTTGTAGTTGTGCAGTACACTGCCCGCGTCGACTGGTTTTTTCAACAACCGTATGAATATTCGGACAAAGCTGTCTTGTCTGGACTTGGTAGTTGTGGGTGTCCCGGTTATACTTATTTGACTCACTCAGCAGCTTGGCACATTCAGTAATGTTCACAAGATACATATCCTCGGTGGTTGGCGTCGCCCCATCCTCCTGGAGCAGGACCTTGGTTGTCTCCAAGGCCTCTACTAAATCGATCTATAGATTCGCCTCCACGCAGGCACAAGACCCTTCACAACCCCCAAAGTTGATCCAATTAAAAGCACGTGAAAGAGAACTTACGGAGTTGGAAAGACAGGACATGTTGACGAGAACGCAACTTGCGTTATCTAAAGAATCCGTCACCATGAAGAAAGTGAAACCAACTTCTCCTGGTGTCAGATGGTGGAGAAAGCCAATTTACCCATACTTATGGAAAGGTAAGCCTTACAAACCTTTGACAAAGACTAAAATTTCACAATCGGGTAGAAATCATACTGGTCACATTACTGTCAGACATAGAGGTGGTGGTCATCAAAGAAGAATAAGATTTATCGATTATGCACGTACAGCACCAGGTCCACAGACCGTTCAAAGAATTGAGTATGATCCAAACAGAACTTCCCATATTGCCCTCATAAAACACAACGACACAGGTGAACTATCATATATTATTGCATGTGAAGGTTTGAGAGCAGGTGACGAAGTGGAATCGTTCAGATCAGGTATCCCACAAAGATTAATCGACGAGATGGGTGGTACCATCGATCCTGCCATGTTGTCCGTCCGGGTCTCAAGAAAGGGTAACTGTCTACCGATATCGATGATTCCTGTCGGTACCATTGTCCACAACATCGGTGAATTCAAGACTGGTGAAGCCAAATACTGTAGAGCTGCTGGTGCTTACGGCCGTATCATCTCCAAGATTCCAGAGAAAGAGAAGGCAATTGTCCAACTACAAAGTGGAGAACAACGATACATTTCATTAATGGCTTGCGCCACGTTAGGTGTCACTTCAAACTCTGCCCATGATAACGAATCCTTGGGTAAAGCTGGTAGAAACAGACACAAAGGTATCAGACCAACGGTGAGAGGTGTGGCCCAAAACACATGTGACCATCCAATGGGTGGTGGTAGAGGTAAATCCAAGTCCAACAAGCTCTCGATGTCGCCATGGGGTGTCTTGGCTAAAGGCGGTTTCAAGACCAGAACTGGTAAGCATGCCAACAAGAATAAGTACAAAGATAGACCAAGAGGTAAGGCCTCCAGAAAGTGAGTATTGCAACGTGATCGATAAATAAAACTAAATATATATATATATATATATATATAATTTATTGCCTGTATATAACAGAAAGAATCCCAAACCCCCATATCTCATATAAAAAAGGGCAAATGACTCAGAAAAGGAGTCACCGCCATAAATTGACTGTAATAAAAAAAAAAGAATCTGAAAAATTTCCCCAAGGAAGTCGTGTGCCGCACACAGCTCATCTCGCTTGAATTTTTTCAATTTGCAACTTTTTTCCCTTCCGACTCTTCTAGCCTACAAAGAGTTATTTGCTTTGTGCTCTAACCTCTCTCTTGCCTTGCCAGATTCTACAGTTCTCATTGGTCATTTGTCTGTTTGCTTGTTAGGTGGGTTTTTTTGCCATTTTGTTTATAGCTACGTTTCTGTCTCTACTTCAACATTCTTTCTTAGCGTAAATTTGTCCTTTTTTTGTCACACACAGCTCATCCCTCCTACTCCGATACAAGAAATGTTAAGAAACTCCATAAAGCGTGTGGCTATCAGGGCAACAGCCACCACCACGACGACAACAACTTCAAGATTGTTGAGATTTCCACAATCAAGACTCTTCTCCCAGTCCACTCCAATTCTAAAAGCCGAACTTCTTTCTGGTACGAAACTAGCAAAGAAGATCAGATCTCAAGCCGCTGAAACCGTCTCCCACTTTCAATCCCAGCTACCAAACTTTAAGCCATCCTTGACCATAATACAGGTTGGAGCTAGACCAGACTCCTCCGCATATGTTAGAATGAAGTTGAGAGCATCCAAAGAATCCGGTATCGATTGTAATGTCATTCATTTGCCAGGAGACACTCCGGAGAAAGTTTTGTTAAACCATATTGAAGATTTGAACCAAGATGTCTCGGTGCACGGTATCTTGATCCAACTTCCTCTACCTTCCCATATGGATGAAGTTAAAGTTACCAACGCAGTTGACACCACAAAGGACGTCGATGGTTTTGATAGATACAATGCCGGTGAACTTGCCAAGCGTGGAGGTAAGCCTATGTTCCTACCATGCACTCCTCATGGATGTATGAAACTATTACAAGAGTCTGGTATCTCTTTACCAGGTAAGCACGCTGTTGTCATTGGTAGATCCGATATTGTCGGTACCCCAGTTGCTGCCATGTTGAGAAATGCTGATTGTACAGTCACAGTCTGCCATTCCAGAACTAAAAATATCCCAGAATTAGTTGGGCAAGCCGATGTTGTCATTGCTGCTTTGGGTAAGCCAAATTTTGTTAAAGGCTCCTGGTTAAAGGAAGGTGCAGTCGTTATTGATGTTGGTATCAACTATGTTAAAGACGGTACCAAGAAGTCCGGCCACAGATTAGTCGGTGATGTTGATTTCGAATCCTGTTTGGAAAAGGCATCCTTCTTGACACCAGTTCCAGGCGGTGTTGGCCCTATGACCGTTGCGATGTTGGTTGACAACGTTTTGGAAGCCGCAAAGAGACAAGTTGGCAAGGAAAACCCACTACCAAAAATTGATCCATTGCCATTGACTTTGCTGGACCCAGTTCCATCCGATATTGACATTTCAAGAGCCCAGCAACCAAAGCACATCACTGAAGTTGCTGAAGAGCTGGGTATCAGATCCAAAGAACTTGAACAATTCGGTCACTACAAGGCTAAAGTCTCGTTAGAAGTGTTTGATAGATTGGAAAACGAGAGAAGTAATGGTAACTACGTTCTGGTTGCCGGTATCACTCCAACTCCATTGGGTGAAGGTAAATCCACAACTACCATGGGTATTGTGCAAGCTTTAGGAGCACACCTGAACATTCCAGCCATTGCTAACGTCAGACAACCATCTATGGGTCCAACCTTCGGTGTTAAAGGTGGAGCTGCCGGTGGTGGTTACGCTCAAGTCATTCCTATGGATGAATTCAACATGCACTTGACTGGTGATATCCATGCCATCGGTGCTGCTAACAACTTGTTGGCCGCTGCAATCGATACCAGAATGTTCCACGAATCCACACAAGGTGACAAGGCTTTGTACAAGAGATTGGTGCCTACCAAGAAAGGTGTTAGAAAATTCACTCCATCCATGTTGAAGAGATTGGAGAAGTTGGGTATCAACAAGACCAACCCAGACGATTTGACCGAAGAAGAGGCCACCAGATTTGCTAGATTGGATATTGTGCCAGATTCTATTTCAATCAAAAGAGTTGTTGACGTCAACGACAGATTCCTAAGAGGTATCACCGTTGGACAAGCTCCAACGGAAAAGAATTTCACCCGTAAAACCGGTTTTGATATCACCGTTGCCTCCGAGATCATGGCCATCTTAGCATTGTCAAAAGACCTTTCAGACTTGAGAGAGAGAGTCGGTAAGATGGTTATCGGTTCCAACACCAAAGGTGAACCAGTCACTACCGAAGACGTTGGATGTGCTGGTGCCATCACTGCGCTATTGAAAGATGTCGTGAAGCCAAACTTGATGCAAACTTTGGAAGGTACCCCTGTGTTTGTGCACGCTGGACCATTTGCGAACATCTCCATCGGTGCCTCGTCGGTCATCGCTGATAGATTGGCATTGAAGCTTGCAGGTGTGCCTAAGAACGAACCTGATGCTCAGAAAGGTTTTGTCGTGACAGAAGCCGGTTTTGATTTCACTATGGGTGGTGAACGTTTCTTCAACATCAAATGCCGTGCCTCTGGTTTGAAACCCGACGTTGTTGTGTTGGTTGCAACCTCAAGAGCTTTGAAGTTGCACGGTGGTGCACCTGACGTCAAGCCAGGTCAAAGTTTACCTGATGAATACGTCACTGAAAACGTGGAGTTGGTGAGAAACGGTTGTGCCAACTTGGCCAAACAGATCGCCAACGCCAAGTCATACGGTTCTCCAGTTGTCGTTGCTGTGAACAAGTTCAGTACCGATACAGATGCTGAGATTGCTACCATTCAAGAGGAAGCCCTGAAAGCCGGTGCATATGCTGCCGTTCCTTCCAACCACTGGGCCGAAGGTGGTTTGGGTGCCGTTAAATTAGCCGAATCCATCGTGCAAGCCGTCCATGACGTTCCTGCAGCTGATGACAAAGTTAACTTCTTGTATGAATTGGAAGGTAACACCGTTGCTGACAGATTGGAAGCTATTGCTACCAAAATGTACGGTGCCAGCGGTATCGAATTGAGCGACTTGGCCAAAGATCAGATTGCAAGATACGAAGCACAAGGTTACGGCAACCTACCGATCTGTGTGGCCAAGACGCAGTACTCCTTGTCCCACGATCCAAAGTTGAAAGGTGTTCCAACCGGTTTCGTTGTTCCTATTAGAGAGGTGAGAATCAGTGCTGGTGCCGGATACCTATACGCTTTGGCTGCCGAAATCATGACCATTCCTGGTTTGTCCACCCATGCTGGATTTATGAACGTTGAAGTTAACGAGAAAGGTGAAATCGAGGGTTTGTTTTAGACTAATATAATATAATATCTATATATGTAGCATTTCAAGAGTTAATAATTGTTGTTTTAGTTCTTTAAGTGTAGCAAAGTTTATATCGATTATGGTTGTTGATAGAGACAGGTAAAATAATAGTGGACACAATATATTGAATAGAAAATTGGGGGACCTTAGTCTGAAAGTTGGCAAAGAGAAAAACAAAAGACAAATACAATTTTCTCTTTGGAGGAAAACAAAGAAACACACAAAAACAAAACAAAATAATATAAGAGATAAAATGACAAAAAAGTGGAAAGAATAATAAAGTAGGTGCAGAAAACACTAAAGAAGATGAACTCAGTTAAAAGAAGAAAAAAAAAACACACACATAAAAAGAAATATTAGCCGTCTGCGATTAATCGATCAACCAATAAATCATTCTGCGTTAATCTGTTCCGATCTCTTGGCTTGCAAGATCAAGTTCTCTGGAGCATCGAATTCACCCAACATCAATTCGATGAGTCTGACTTTATCAGGGACGTTGAAAGCTTCATCTGCAAACAAGGCATTGAGTTCCTCAATGGTACTCACCCTGATGTTTTCGTAAGGTGCATCACCATGGAACAACTCCAGCATCTTAGCGTGGTCCCAGATTTGGATCTGGTTGTACTGTGCTCTAGGCCCGTGGATCAATTTCTCGATAGTGTAACCTTTGTTGTTCAACACGAACAAGTATGGCTTCAACTTCCATCTACAGATGTCACTGATGCTCTGCACGGTCAATTGCAAAGATCCATCACCGATGAACAAGATCGTACGGCGTTGTGGGTCCATCTCATCTAATGCAAACGAGGCACCAGCAGCGGCAGGTAGTGAGAATCCAATGGAACCCCACAAGACCTGTGAGATGGCTGTAGTCTGAGATGGGAAGTGTGTTCCGGCGATACCGAAGGAAGAGGTACCTGTTTCGGTGACTATCACGTCACCGGATCTCAAGAAGTAAGACAACTTCTTCCATAAAAAGTCCTGGGTCAATGGACCAGACACCTGTTCCAAAGCGGTCTTGTACAATTGAGTGGATGCAGGCACTGGAACAGGATCGTACTGCAATTGCAAAGTGGCCAAGACGGCATCGAGCCTTTCTAACACAAATTGCATCTTGACGTCATCATAAACGGCCTTTTTGACTTTACAGAAGTTGGAGTGGAACTCAATCACATTTGTGGTGTGGTATTCGTAAGAGAAGGAACCGGTGTTGAAGTCAGAGAGTAAACCACCGATCGATAGAATCAAATCTGCAGACTCGACTGCAGCTTTAACATCTGGTTGGGACAAGACACCAACGTAGACACCACCAAATCTTTCGTTGTCCTCATCAAACGAAGACTTACCCATTGGAGTAGTAAAGACAGGGAATTTTGTAGTTTCGGCAAATTTGGCCACCAAATCTCTAACGTCGTGTCTAGAAGCACAAGCATCGACCAAAATGACTGGGTTTTGAGCGGATTGGATCTTCTCCAAGATGACACTGACAATTTCATCTTCAGCTTCAGGTTCGTTTGGCTGCAAAGTCAATTCAATTGGTGTATGCAACAACGAAGATTCAACTTTCATCTCGACAAAGTTAGAAGGGAGACCCAAATAGACTGGTCTCTTCATCAAATATCCGGTCTGGATCAAAGAGTCGATCACCAGAGGAGCAGTAGTAAGGTCATCAATGATGGCCAACTTCCAAGAGATCTGCTTTGACATGTTCTGAAAAACGTCAAATCTGGAATCTCCTAAAGTGTGGTGCAAAAGGAGCTTGTTTTGAACAGAGGTAACGGAAGGCATACCGACAATGTGGATCATACCAACGTGTTCTGCATACGAACCAGCCACACCGTTTACAGCACTCAATTCACCAACACCGAATGTGGTGACCATGGCACCGAAACCGTTAATTCTGGAGTAACCGTCGGTGGAATAGGAAGCGTTCAATTCGTTAGCGTTACCTGCCCATCTGAGACCATCAACTTCGTAGACGTGATCTAGAAGGGACAAGTTGAAATCACCAGGGACACCGAAGATGGTGTTGACACCAACTTGTTTCAATCTTTCAAAAATATATTGACCTAATGTGATTTCAGAAGGTAAGGTCTTTTGTCTTTTGGAGTTCATTGTTGGGATAAGAGGTTAAGGTATAAGGTTATAAGGTTATAAAATAAATTAAATCTGAGTGTGGGGTGATGCGGGTAATTGAGGATAAAAATTAAGACAATGACGGTGAGAAGGTACAAAATGTCAAGAATCCGATTGATATGAGGTGAATTGAGGAGAATTGAGTATCAATTGAGGTCAATTGGATAGATTGGAAGGGGAAGAACAAAGTGGAAGAGGAGTTAATGTTCAAGAGCCCAGGCAAAGGGGTGTCTGATGTTATATAGTACGTAGTATACATGCATCCATATATATATATCGGTTGATATACATGCATGCGTATATGAAGCCAGGCAGGCACGGACGTCGGAGGGGCGTCCCCACTGAAAATTCAACGCAGCCCGGCCGCCGAGAGTCGAGACGGGGCGAGGATGAAGGAACCGCTGCTCCCTCTTGGAGTTGGAGTTCGGGGCGGGCGGTGCGCTCCACAATACAAATTTGCTTCTGCAATCCCCAATCGATGTTGCGATGTGCATTTATGCAAACCTAGAATATCCACCCATCTTTCGATCGCTGAAATTTACAATATATATATATATATATGTATATATTTACGTACGTGCATGTGGCACCTCATTTTACGTCAATATATAATCAATATACTAACAGCAATTGTAGCGCCGATTGTTGCAATTGGGGAGTCAAAAGCGGTTCTGGCGGGAGGCTCCAAGTTGGAACTGGGCAGCCATGAATTGTAATATATAGTTGTATACGAATATTACAATAAAGACAGCCCACCAGGCCACTGGTGGCCGCTTCCAGATCGGTGACATAATCGGTGTATAATACAAAAATTTTGTGAATTAGTATAGGGGTATGTATAGTGTAACTGCCACATCAAATGATATCGTTATAGTACCTACTTGTAGGGTAAAAATCTCGGAGATCGCACGGATCCTTTTTTTTCCTTGCTGGGAGGCAGCACACAATTTATTATAGTTCTACCCACTGTTATATTTGGAGTCGCATGGCACCGTCGGATTTCGGGTGGAGCCCGCGGGACCCGGGGTGTGGTATGGTTTATCGGCGCACTACCCAGCGATTGCAATTAGATAATACAGCAGGTGAAATCAAGTTGGACAGAAGATGATCATTATAGAGAACGAACGGTAAATATAATGGCTTACGATAAATTCTGTTAGCGCCTAACTATGTGAAAGATATCAACAGGGTTTATGATTATCACTAGCTACTTATACTAACCGACAACTGGCCAACCTGCCTTTTCATCGACTGTACATGTTCAAATTTACCATATTTGCTTTTACCGGCTGTGCGGCTAATTATATAACGTCTTATGTCAGTGACCTCTCTTATATAAAAGCTTATCTAATTCTCTGCATTATGTCACCCATGATGTCATCACTTCAACTACATGCATGCATATGGTAAAACCTGCTACGCGTGGATCAGTGTTTGAGCCTTGTTTAGCTTTTTTGTTGCGATGGCTAAGTTGATCAATTCATCTTGTTTTGTTTGTTGTTAGAACTATCCTCCACTCCATACTCATACTCCACCTCCAATGGTTGTCTCTGACGAGATTAAACTTTTGATCAACAATGGTAAGCAGTGCTTATCTTACTCTTCCCTGCATCGGCGTTATACTAACTATATTTCTCGAACTTCCCTCCAGATTTGAAGGCTAGTATGCTCACCGTCAGGCAATTGGGCAACATCCTGGACCAATATGACATCCCACATAAATCAAGAGAGCTTAAAAGCTCCCTCATAAAGAAGTGTAACGAATTGGTGATTCCCAAGTTGAAGTCGGACGCAACTCATGTTGAGGATTCATCTCCCATCACAGAACAAGGCGGATCAGACGATAAAGAGTCTACATCTACGGTACAGGATGAAAGCTTCAACTCCGAGAAATCATCATCCAATTTGCATCCTCCACTTACCACTCCTAGAAAACCTTTGAAGTTCAAACTTAAAGTTGTCAAGCGATTTCCGGTGAAAGATGGTCATTCTTCCTCCAATAGAACTGGAAACTCTCCATCTTCTACTAACATAGGGCCTCCCGTTGAGGTGGCTGCCAAACAGAATGAATCCACAACTAATGGCTCTAAAATTACAAAACCTAAGTTATCGATGCTTGTCAAAAATTCAAAGAAAGTTTCTAGCGCAAGGGTTTTACAGGAACCTTCATTTAATGGATCGTTTAAGATCCCAGAGTCTCCTTCCAAAGATAGATCCGGGCCTATTACTTTAAAATCCCCACTACGGTTGAAGAAACCAACGAAACTTCAATCAATAATTAACGAGAAGATTATTCCTGCTAAGAGAAACTTAGATAATGAGTCCGTCTATCTCGACGAAAGCTCCATCCATAAAGAATACTCCACCGTTTTGAAACGCCAAACAAATTACAAAGATAACTTCTCATCGTCTCCTGTTGGTTCATTTTCTGTATCATCGACTTCTGCAGGAGCCCCTGATAGAAAACGAAAAGCCAGGAAAACGCATCCTGCCGATTTCGATACTTCCTCCTCTTCTCCTTCGAATACCACTGTATTGCATACGGCTTTAAATCCAGGCGATTCTTCGCCCGTTCAATGGACGAACCACCGTTCTCCAATATTACCTCAATCTGAAATTAAGAATCCATTTGGATCTTCGACTCCAATTAGAAACAACTCGTCTCCTTTTAAACCTAGACGAACCCCAGTTATGCCGCCAGTTTCTTCTTTGAACGTGAGCAAATCGTTCGCTGCAAGGTTACAATCTGAGCAAGACCAACTCTTAAAGGAGAATAGTGTGGATGATGTAGTTGACTTAATAGGTCCCCTCAAAAAGATCGAAATTGGACAAACACCAGCAGCGATCCCAAAGGTTGAAGAAATATTCGAGCCCAAAACTATACTAGACAACAACAAGGATATACACAGGTCTCCTCAATCATTAAAGATAAAAACGCCAGATCTATCGTTTTCTACATCAGATGATGAAATCTTGAAGAATTTACAAAAAGAATTTGACTTAGAAAATACCAAAATTCAGAAGGAGTCAAGAGAAGTCCTGAAACAGTTAAACTCTTCCATCGGCTCCTACTTCAACCGCAGTCTCAACTACAAACTAGCAGCAATCTGGTTTATATCTCTGTCCGTACTGTTTTGTTTCACTTGCTATAGGGCAAAAAGGATCCAGGTCGGGTTTTGTGGGTCTCAAATTTGGCAACCGGTTTTCAATTACAACCTCTATAAAAACATGAAGATTGCGCCGTATGTCGAGCAATTGGAAGATTGGCTTAGAATGGACTGTGTTCCATGCCCTGACCATGCCAACTGTTATCCATACTCGCGTATTTACTGCGATTCTGACTATAAAATACATAAACCACTCAAGTCGTTGTTTGGACTCATCCCAACTTTTAATGAATGTGTTTTAGATTCAAAAAAACTCAAGAGAGTGAATAAGATGGTGAAAGAGACTATTGATGTCCTAAGCCGCAGAAATTGTGAGTTCAAATGCGGAGATGGAAGTGATGAGGATGTTGGTATGACTGTGACACATTTACAGAACTATTTGATTGAGAAGTTACATTATGATGGAGATGCTGATGAGTTCGAGCACTTGTGGAGCAAGACTTTTGCTATCTTAGCTTCCAAGCAAGAATTGCGGTTCTCGAAGATGAATGAGTTTGTTCGTTCGACATCTCTCTCCAAACTTTCTATCAAATGTAAACTTCAAAAAATCTTTGTGGATGTACTACTAAGATTGAAGTATCCAATAATGGCCATCATATCGGTTCTCTTAATGATTGGCATGTTAACTGTAAAGTATAAATCCATGAAAAGGAACAGGACGATGATTAGAGAACTGTCGCAAATGGTGATTAACAAACTACAGGATCAATGTAAGCATGCTAGGGAGTCGGATGGTAGAAGCGTCCCATATATCGGTAAAATTCAGTTACGTGATTACTACCTAAGTGACCCTATTGTTTCGGATAAGACGAAGCAGAAGATTTGGGAGACTGTAGAGAAAGCTGTTGAAAAGAACAGTAACGTGAAAAGCTACATCACCGAAGTTCACGGTGAGATGATGAAAGTTTGGGAATGGATATCGGATATTTGAACGTTCTGAGTTGTGTAGATATAGATATAGCATGTACGAAATCGTGTTAATTTAGTGTACTACTATAGGAATTTGGATTACAGCCAAAGCATTGTCTAGAATGTAGATCGAGACATAATCGACGCAGTTCACAAGTGCTTTAGAACTTGGTTCTTGATTCTTGAAGACTATCGCGTCGCCGACGCCTCGTTGACAGTGCAAAAAAAAATTTCGTGGACGACGCCGCGATGATCGAGAAAACAGTCATCCTCGTTTTGTAGGTGTGAAAAATGAAAAGTTATCAGATGTGACCCTATTTTCATCCTATAATACCTAACAAGAACCAAAGATCGTTATCTAATTTCATAACGCTAATCATCATGTCTACATTTGGAACCATTTTCAAAGTCACAACATACGGTGAATCCCACTGCAAATCTGTCGGTTGTATAGTCGACGGTGTGCCTCCAAACATGTCCTTGACTGAGGCCGACATCCAACCACAGCTAACCAGAAGAAGACCAGGTCAATCAAAGCTAACAACTCCTCGTAATGAAAAGGATAGAGTTGAGATCCAATCTGGTACCGAGTTTGGTAAGACTTTGGGTACTCCAATCGGAATGTTGATCAAAAACGAGGACCAAAGACCTCACGATTACACGGAGATGGACATCTACCCTAGACCATCGCACGCTGATTACACCTACTTGTCCAAATACGGAGTCAAGGCATCTTCAGGTGGTGGTAGATCCTCCGCTAGAGAAACTATCGGGCGTGTTGCTGCTGGTGCTATTGCCGAAAAGTTCTTGAAACAGGTGAACGACGTTGAGATCATTGCCTTTGTCTCGTCCGTGGGTGATTGCTCCATGGACAGATCCATCCAAAATGCTGAATTCATGGGACTCTTGAAGACCATCACAAGAGAACAAGTGGACGAATCAGGTCCAATTAGATGTCCAGACTTGGAACTCGGTGCCAAGATGACTAAGATTGTCGAAGATTGCAAAGACAACCACGACTCGATCGGTGGTGTCGTCACATGTGTCATCAGAAACGTGCCTATTGGATTGGGTGAACCTGCTTTTGACAAGCTGGAAGCTCAGTTGGCACATGCTATGCTATCCATTCCAGCCACTAAAGGTTTTGAGATCGGTTCCGGTTTCGAAGGTACCAAGATCAGAGGTTCAAAGCACAACGATCCTTTCGTCAAGAAAGCTGATGGCTCCTTAGGTACAGTGACGAACAACTCCGGTGGTATCCAAGGTGGTATCTCCAACGGTGAAGATATTTACTTTTCTGTTGCTTTCAAGCCTCCTGCAACCATCTCTCAGAACCAGGACACCGCATCTTACGATGGCGAAACCGGTGTGTTGTTGTCTAGAGGTAGACACGACCCTAACGTTGTTCCTAGAGCTATTCCTATCGTGGAGGCTATGGCTGCTTTGGTGTTGGCCGACACGTTGTTGATTCAAAAGGCTAGAGAATCAACTTTCGGTACCGTCCACTAATTGTTCCTCTAGAATAACCCCTTCTTTTTATTTCTGTCCCGTTTCCGTTTCGGCCTTGCATTCTTCCTGTATTACATTGCGCTGCTTTGCTTGTATTCGTCAACTTCCCTGCTCTTTTTAGAAATAATTACATCACAATCTTTAAAAAAATATCACAAAAAACCTTTTATATTTATTGATATTTATACACAGCTCATAATAAAACTTACTCGTAATCTTTCGTCTCGTCACTAACGACTCTCTTTCTGGTAGTCATGCTACCAACGGTTCCATCATTGCCACCGATAACGGAAAAATCTGCATCCTCATCGTAGTCCGATTCGTTCACATTACATTTCGTCATGTTATTACTCTCATCGGGGCTCTCATTTTCAAATGGGTTCATATCAGGGTTGATCACACGCAACTTGGATCTACGCTTTGAACTAACAAGCACTTGAACGTCCAGATCTTCCAAGTTGTCGTCGTCATCTCCTACCAATGGAGACATTGGCTTGATGGATTTTGCAGAGCGGGACGGACTCACACTGACCAGACTTCTCATGTTCTTGACGCTCGTAGGCGATGTAGCGACTTTGTTGTTGTTCGAGAACGGATCTTCTTTTGGTGTGGGCACAAGCTGCTGCTGCTGTTGTTGTTGTGGTAGTTGCAAGCTCTCATGGGAATCATAAAAGGTTGACTGGGACATCACCGAGTTTGCATCCGACTGATGATGTCTCGTCTTGGTAAAATCGGAAAGTGTCGAGTCCTCCGGAATCAAGTACAACGTTGAGTTCGATCTTTCAGGAATGGAATAAATCTTCGTTGGTGGTCTCACAGCCTGGACAACTTCGAACGGATCGGATTGTTGGGTTGGTGATGCTTCTTCTGGTAAATTACTTGGCTCCTTGTCTTCTTGGAAGCTAGTGTCTGCAGTGAGGAACGTTCTAATAGAAGATTGGTACGATAAGTTACGTCTCAGAGATTTTCCCAAATTGTTGGATATAGACGAGAACGATCTCTTCAATGCGGCCGCTGGAGAACTGTTGGTTCTGTTGTGTACATGCAAAGGAGTTATCATGTCCCCTTCGTATCCATCGATGCCTTCGTTGTGGTGGTCCGGTTGATACGCAATGGTGTTCGTTCTTGCAGGGAAGTGAGGAATGAACGGCAGCTTCTTTTGTTTCTCCTTCTCGTACATTTCTCTCTTACGTCTCCAAGAGCTGATCGACAAGTTATCCCCGTCATCAAAGTCGTTCACCTTCACTTCAGATCCAAAATAAGAATCGTCGAGGTGTTTGGTGCTCGATTTTTCGTTTGCACCTTCGTTGTAAGTGGATCCCGAGTTTAAAGTTGATTCAGAACGGTTGGCCGGACCGTTATAGAACTCCATAATGTTTTGTAAATCTTTTTCTTTCTCCAGATCTGCTTGGTTCTTTTTATACTTCTTGTACAATAAGACGGCAGCAATGACCAGAATGACAGCAAATAGTAACGGTAGCAAAACCGACAAGACGATGATCAAGCTCTTGTTGGATTTGGTGCTGGATTTGTTCGTATCCAAATCTGTGTAATCGATAGACTCGATCTGTTCAAAAGTGGTTGTGTTGTACAATTTTATATAATATTGGATGTCACTAGTGGCTCTCTTTCTCAATTTAGACTTGGTAGAATTGGAAGAGGAAGATGAGATGACCCCGGTGTTGTTGGCGACCACAATCAATGTATCGTAGATGATGGTAGCACCCAATATTTCATCCAAACTTAGCGAATCTTTCAAGTATTTGTTGGTCTTTGAGTTGGCTAGTGCAACAGTGGTATCCAAGGACTCCCAAGACCAGCTTGATGAGGAGACATCCAACTTGGCAAAATTCGGTGAGCTGTAAGAGTCCGATGTCAGCTCACCACCCAGCATCAAGACTGAATCGACCGAGAAATCGGAAAAGTTGTTAGCGTTGTAATCTTTAGTTGTACTATCACTGTTGAAAATAGGTAGTAGTAATGCACCAGTACGTGAGTTGATCGTGTCATCAGCATCCACCGAAATCGATTTGAAAGCCCAAGATTCGTACTGCCACAGAGCCAGCTGCTTCAGGCTAACCCAACCTGATGAAGCCTTGCCACCAACGACTAACTGTGTGTTGTAGTTAATTAGCACATTGGAGGCTTGGTAGAATCCACTAGGAGTCACGGACGTTGCCACATCGTAGATTTTAAAATCTGTTAAGTCCAAACGCACCATACGGTTAGACACTGTCGATGAGGTCTTGTTGTAACCACCAAAGATGTATAATGATTCGGCATCGTCCAGAGTGTGTAGGTATGATGCTTGATATAGGTACTCCACTTGATCTCCCAAAGACTGTTCAGTCCACTCGTGCGTAGTTGAATTATACCGTGACATGGCGAAGTACCCGGAGTCGTCGTCATCTCCGTATATGGCGTACACGTCATTGTTGAAAGAGACTATCTTTGAGTTTTCTGATGGCAGCTCAATTTCTGTGGTAACTTCATCTCCTGTTGTAAACTTAGAATTGAAATAGAAGGGTATCATCACGTTCTTATCTTCATTTTGTATATGAACGTATGCGGTTCTGTTTCCGTAGTTGTATATCGAGTCTTGAATTTCATCTGTTATGGACGCCTGACAACTTCCAAATAAAAGTGTTGTGGCAAGCAAGAGAAGCTTGCCTGGAAACATTTTTTTGAAGATACTACTTCGTGCTTTTGCGGAGAATCCTGTTTCAGTGTATTTTTTTTTGTGACGAGTCGTATTGATGAATCGACGTATATGAAAAATTGACTATAGGCTTGATAAGCTTGATGAATTCTCAAGGTGAACGTTGTTCTCTCCGTGATGGGGCGGTAACTGGAGTTAGGCACAAGATTGCAAAGCACAGAACCACAACAAAACAAAGACGAAAGCGACCAAAACGTTTACTGAAACAGGCATGACGGTCTGTGTTCGAACCGTCTTTCAATCAAGGATGGATACGGAAAATTAGCAAAAACTGTGTTTTGATCTTTCCCAAACAGGAAGTTTGTCTTTGGGGAAAAAAAAAAAAAAAAAAAAAACAATCATCACGTGTATGTGCATCACGTGACCAAATTAGGCGAGAATGAAAATCCAGGCGGTGAAAGTTAATTTAAAAAAAAAAAAAAAGAGTCCAGACTCCGCCGCTGAGCCACTGGAGATTGAAGATTGGGGGCATCGTTACCTCGGTAGTTTGAAAGTAATTTTTTGAGTTTGCATCGACCATCGACGTTAAAACGGTGCCATGATCCATCTGCGTGCCTCGAGGTGGTGGACAGGGTGCAAGTTGCAATGGGTCTCTAAATATAAGTACTGATCATCTGCAACAGATGTGCAGATACAGTATATAGTGAGCACGAGGTTGCACCCAATATCAACTCCAACTATAAATTTATAAATTGGTTTAAGATATAACTAAACCAAGCAGAAGGACCTAAAAAAAATTTAGTCTGCTGTCCACGCAGCCTGGCAGATAGCGGGAATTCAAAGCACAAACGAAGCCTCAATTTTGCATTTGGTCGCCGAACATCTATAGTTTATTATATATAAACAGGGACGCACATTGATCTTTGAATACAGGTCTTATAGCATATATCATAGAAGATCAGTCACTTTCTAATTGTTCCTAGATTGCGCCAGATTGCCTATTTTTTGCTTCTTGCTACTGATTGAACAGATATCCATCCACAAATGATCAGGCTGTTGAGGGTGCCGACGAAGAAACTCCAACGAGGTATCGTCCTCTCCTTGTTGACGGTGATGACATTGTTAGTAGTTGTTCTGTCTCTGCACAAACCAGAACAGTTTAACGGGATCAAGAAAAAACTGGAACAACTAACTTTTCAACAAAAAGAAACGATCCAAGTTTTTGATGCTAGAAACCAAACGACCCACAACACTTTCAACGAGCCTATTCAAAGAGAAAATGCCACGATCCTATCCCTCGTGCGTAACTCTGAATTGAAAGGAATTCTTCAATCGATCCAGCATGTCGAATGGAGATTCAACAAGAACTATCACTATGATTGGAATTTCTTGAACGACGAACCGTTCACTGAAGAATTCATCAACGCCGTGAGGGAGAAAGTCTCCGGGCGTGCCATCTTCTCCACGATCCCTGAAGCGTACTGGTCGATTCCTAATTCGATCGACGCCGAAAGGATGTCCAAATCCATGAGCCGAATGGTGAGAGAGCAAGTGTTGTACGCAGACAAGATCTCGTACCGTCACATGTGCCGGTTCAACTCTGGATTCTTCTACAAGATGAAAGCGTTGGACAATTACAAGTACTACTGGAGAGTTGAACCAAGGATTAGATTTGACTGTGACATACCGTACGACGTATTCACAACGATGCGGGAAGGGAACAAGTCGTACGGGTTCACGATGGCACTAACCGAGGATAAGAAAACTATAAGAGGCTTGTGGGAAACCGTGACGAAGTTCTTCGACGAGTTCCCAGAGTACCTGCAACCGGGTTACAACATTGACTTCATCACACATGATTACGTCAACAAGGAGGTTGTGTTCCCTGATAACGTGTACGATATGGAGGATAAACAACGTAGGTACAACTTATGCCATTACTGGTCAAACTTCGAAATAGCAGATCTAGATTTCTTCAGGTCACCAAGGTACGAAGCGTTTTTCCAAAAATTGGACAGTACTGGGAATTTTTTTTACGAGAGGTGGGGGGATGCTCCGGTACATACGCTTGCCGCTTCTTTCATGTTACGGGTTGACCAACTTCACTACTTTGACAATACAGGTTACTTCCATAAACCTAATCAGAACTGCCCCGCTGACGATGATACTAGAAAGAGGTTGAATTGTGATTGTCGTAAGGCAAAAGATTTTACCTTCCATGCTTGGTCCTGTGTTCCTAGATTCTTCAAAGCCTACGGATTAGAGTTCCCAGAAGGCACGGAGATTCATGATTGATTATTTCATCGGACTTTTGTGTATATACACGTGGGATAAAGAAAACAAGGATTCGCTCTAGGTAGCCACCAAATAAATACACATATTATATCTTCGAGATTATGATTACGTTAGTAACGATTGTAACAATAATAATAATAATAATAAATCCCATGTTGATTAAAAAGGAACAAAATAAAAGGAGCCATAAAGTCACATGCAGAAGGACTTGTATATCTTACTCTGATTTCAGTCCCTTGCCTGAATAAAAGAAAACCCAAATTATATAACGATCAAAACCAAGTGAAAGTAAAAAGGAAACAATGATGCTGGTACCATTCCCCCGATTTAGGAGTACCACAACGTCTCTCAAACTTTCTAAAAAGAAAAAAAAAAGACACATAACAAATATAACCCAATAATAGTAATCAAAAACAAAGAGACAAAAATAAAAAAAAAATAAAAATAAAAACGTTAAAACATGCTAATAACATTCATCTCATACAATATTAACCTATCTGATTCCCTGCTTCTCGATCTTTTGTCTCAAAACGTTCAATCTATTTCCAATGCTGTTGATGAACAACTCGACAGTCTTCTTGTCTTCGGAATCCAATCTCTCGGAACCAGACTCGCTTATCGACCCATGGATACTGTTGTCTCCATCTCCAGTCATCAAAGTCTCCAACATCCAGATCGAAGTAGAGTAACTCAATTCACAGCCGAGCAAATCCTCGTTCTTCAATTCGTTCATTGCAGCAGTACGGGACATCTCCAACGCACGTTCAAAGATCAACTTGTCAGCAATGACAGCCTTGTCGTTCGAACTTTGAGCCATCGAACCCTCGCTAGCGGAAAGAGCAGACAACTGCTCGTTAGCTTCAGCCAATCTCAACCTCAAGAACTCAGCCTTCTCCAAAGATTCGTTGAATCTCGATCTAATCCATTGAACTAGCTCGTTCAACTTTGGCGAAGTAATGGGTTTGGAAGAGTTTGTGTGCCACCACTCTGAAGCAATGGACATAGCTCTTGCAAGCAAAGATAGAGTCTTGACGTACAAGGCAACTCCTTCAGCAGAAATCGTCTTAATCATCTTTGGTGGAAGTGCGTCGATTTGAGATATTTCATCGTCCCGTGAACCGGTCAAACCAACACCAGCGGTATCAGAGGATGATGGCGGTAGTGGAATCAACTGTGAAAACTTAACCTCGGCAAACAAGCTAATGGCATGAGCCATTGTGGCTAACAGCTCTAGTTGTCTGATAACTTCGGAATCCTCCAGGCTAACTTCGTGGCAAGTCTCTAAAGGCTTTAAAGTCTTTGTGGAAAGTAAATTGGCGTGCAGTTGCGATAGAGCATTATCAATGTTAAAAGTTGTCTGCGTTGGAGTGCTTCCAGTGGAACCAGAGCCTGCGTAAGGTGGTTGTTGAACGGGGGAGCCAAATAACCTGTTGGAGGTGTAACCCAAGGCCTTTGTTAGAGCATTGGTAGGACTGATGCTGATAGGCATCTTGCGCTCACCAAAGCTTGGTCTTCTATGGTTGGAAGCATTCGAAGACGATCTAGTGCTCGAAGAGGAATAACGACGGGATGCGGCACCAGCGATACCAGGCGATCTACTTCTTAATCCACCGACAGGAAGATGAGCATTGGTGCCTGCGTTGTTATTGGATGAAATGGCTCCTGCTCCTGAACCAGCTTTTGCAAGTTCATCAGCTAGCGCATTCACCTCCACCGTCCTTTTCTCCACGACAACGTAATCCTTTTCATAAACGATATCGTCTCTATCCTTTTTAGTACCACCAAGTCTTGGATTTCTTGATGCCACGGGACCTATCGTCTGTTCTAATGAATCTGGGTCAGGGCTGCTTTTGTTGATCAATTTCTTAATCATTTCATCGTTTCCTGAACCTTCCATCGGCTTTGGAATCCTGACCCTTTCTGATGGTGGTGGATTGGTGATTGTATCCTTTTCGATCAACAATGAATCTGTAGGAGTGCGGTCTAAAGGTGGCGTGTTATTCGTAGCAGGAGTGGCAGCGGCGGCAGAATTTGTGGCCGTGACATGAACAGTAGTAGTGGCAGTGGTAGCGACCGGAGCCGCCTGTGCTTCCTCGTCGTCTTCGTTAATAACTTCAGGGCCCTTCACTGCATTTGTGGCTGTTCTAGATCTTGGATTAGGCAAATATTCGCTGATGAACAATTGTTCGTCCACGTGTGAGCATTCCAATGGTTCATCTGCACATTCCAAGTCGTCAATAATTAAAGGATCGCTGAAGAACTCTTGGAATCCCATTCTCTCTGTTGGGTTAGCCTTTAATAAGCCACAGATCAATCTAACAACGTCATCTGAGACTTGCGCAGATGTTGGGAAGGATATCTCATCTTTTGCCTTCTCAATCTTTCTCAATAGTTCAACGTGGTTCGATGCTCTAAACGGAGGTTTACCAACGGCCATCTCGTAGATAACGGCACCCACAGACCATAGATCGGCCTTGGCATTATATTTCTCATACCGCAAGATTTCGGGGGCCATGTACAAAGGAGAACCACACAAAGTTTCAGCCATCGATGTGGAGGGCAAGAATCTGGCAAAACCAAAATCAGCGATCTTCAAGATGGGTAACTCCCATAAGCCAGCGTAGCCCCTTTCTTGGAATTCTTCTCTAGAATGCACAGGAGGAGATAACAACAAATTCTGAGGTTTGATATCTCTGTGGACCAAGTTCTGTGACCTCAAGAATTCCAAGGATGAGGCCAACTGTTTCAAGAAGTTTATCACCAAGACTTTGTTAAGGCCGTTACTCTTAGGTGGCGAAGGGTATCTTTCCAAGATCGAGCTTATCAAAGGGTGTGTCTTCACGAGCTGGTCTCTTCTTCTAATGAAATAGGATAAATCACCAAGGGCACAGTATTCCATGAACAAGTGGAAATGTTGATCTGTTTTGACACAATCTAGCAACGCGACGATGTGTGGATTTTTGAGGTTTTTAAGGATTGATATTTCAATTTCCAAGTTCTCAACCAACTTCTGGTTCTTCAATCTGCTTCTAAAGACCGACTTGACGGCGACAGGTTTCTTGGTTTTGATGTCATAACCTTTGTAAACGTTGGCAAAAGAGCCCCTTCCAATTTCGGGACCTATCACAAAGTTACCTATCACCTGCTGTTGTTGTGATTGTTGTTGTGATCTTGACATGGGGCGTATTTGTGTGTATATTATTATGTTAGCTGTGTAATTTCTAATGTCTTTCAAACTTCGTTGGCAATGTTATTAATAGTAGTTTGTTTGTGTATTTTTTTTGTTTTCGTTAAATTAAGTACAACAGATGTAGTGTGTATATAGATAGATTCTTTTTTTTTTGGAGGCTTATAAAATTGTAGTATAGCGATTAACCAATGAGGTGTGTAAATGCAAAAAAAGTAAGGGATGGATGGATTAGATTGGATGGCCCGCTGTAGTCGTTTGTAGTTTCGATATGGGGGAAGAGGCGGTAGATTGAATTAAAGCGGACTAGCTATTATGGTGGCTAGTAAATTAATCGGAAGGTAGAAAAGGGGAAAGGAAGTGCTCCAAGGGTGGCGATTGCAAGCAAGCACAATGAGTGAGATAAAGGAGATGAGTACAATAAAATGAGGTGAGAAGGGGGGTCGGTTGTGTATGCAGCGGACTGTAGTCTGTGGTACGGAGGGCACCCCGCTAGACTCGAAGTGGTGCGTGCGATGGGGTAGGAGAGGATCCTGATGTGCGCCACAACGGATATATGTGTATATATATATAGATATAGATATAGATAGATGGATGGATGGATGGATTGATGGATTGATAGATAGATCGCCGGAGCAAGTCTGTGAGGGTTCTGCAGGGTCTGGAGAAGAGAAGGGCAGAATAGGACCGGGTAAGAAGAAGAAGAAGAAGAAGAAGAAGAAGAAGAAGAAGAAGAAAAACAAGAAGAAGGTGAGGTACAAAAGAAGTAGAGGAGAGGAAGGCAAGCAGGGGAGACTATCGCCAGTAGTGATACAAGTTGTAACACTTAGCAGATACATATATATAATATATATATAATATGTATATATATATAGCTTATAACAGCGCGTGTGTAGCAGACAAAGGGAAACGCTGAGTCACGCAGCACCAGCTGTCGGTGGCTGGCGGTGCGAGATAAACGACGTGTGGGTGGTGAGTAATCCGGTAGGCGCCCTGTCGTGTACACTTGCTGGCCCTGTTCTTCCAGCTCGATTCTTCGATTTCTGGATAGTTGAATAGTTAGTTGTATATACAATATATATATATCTATATCTATATCTACCAGAGAACAACCCCGTGGTAGAGGAACGAAGAGATAAAACAAAACAAAACAAAACAAAACAAAACAAAACACAAAAAAAACGCAAAAAAAAAAGCCACAAATCAAAAAACAAAAAAAAAATAATTAAAAAAACGCTGATTCATCCTTGCACAGTTAATTGAATGGAAAGATAAGGCACAGACGCGTCGGTGGACCCCACACAGCAGATGCAGCGGTCGATTCCTTATCAGAGCTCCGCGTAGTTTTGCCCTGTTTGACAGAGCGACGACCGGCCGACTGTTTGATGCTGCTCCACTGCCTATTGCGTGCCTTCGTGTTTTACCCTTTCTAGTGTAATATTGTCCAATCCTTTGGTATCATATACCACCTGCACCTATATATCTCTCTCACCCGTCTCACCTTCTCCATTCGGCAGTTGTATAGGCCTTTTCTCCTACCTGTTCCATCTCTATTTTGTCTGGCTAGCCGTTTGTCTGTCTGTCTGTCTGTCCCTTGATCATTCTCACCTGAACCCCGTGTCACTTCACGGCCACCGACCTGCCTTGTTCTGTAACTAAATAGCCATGCCCTCAAACGAGTTCCTGCAACTCTCTTCAACCCTCCTCTCCATCATCTCCACAGTCTCCTGGATCCTCGCCCAGATCCCACAACAGTTTCAGAACTACAAGAACAAGAGAACAGATGGTATCTCGGTCCAATTCCTAATCCTTTGGTTCTTCGGTGACTTCACAAGCTTCCTAGGTTGTTACCTCACCAATCAACTTCCTTTCCAAATGTACCTCTCCTGCTATTTTTTGTTTAACGATATCGTCCTTATATACCAGTACTTCCACTACTCCTCCTCCTCCTTCTCATCCTCATCTTCCACATTGCAACTGCGCACAGGTTCGCCCAATTCGCCGTCTCCTAACATCCCTACTTTCAACATCAAGCATAAAATTGCTAGAATCACAGCTTTCTTCATTTCTACACTATCGGCCATCCCAAGATCTTCTGCTCTTCCACTCCCGATTGACCCTTCCTCCTTGTTAGATTTGGATGCTGCCACTGTGGTGGAACCTCTTACAACAAGGCAGAAGTTGGGCACCATCATTGCATGGACTTGCACTTGCATCTACTTGTCTTCTCGTATACCTCAACTTTACAAGAACTACCTCAGGAAATCCGTCGATGGTATATCACCACTACTTTTCATGTTTGCTTTGGTTGGTAACCTAACCTACTCCCTTTCTATCATCTGCACAATGTTCCAGATCGATGACAGCGTGCCTGGTGAACGGCTCGCTTTCCTTAGAGTCGAGTTGCCTTATATCTTGGGAAGTGCTGGCACAGTTCTGTTCGATGGGGGTTACTTCTACCAAAGGTGGTTGTACGGTGTCCAAGAAGTTCATAAATATATTGTTGTTGAAGAGATCCCTGAATGAGCAACCATATATGCATCAATCTATATATACATATTCATCCATTCCTTTTTCTTTTTTCTTTTTCAGTTCTTATTTGCATGTTTTAGGTTGCATACTTTTATCATTATAATAGAAACATAATATATATATGGGAGCTGAGATATAAACACTCTAATAAGGGGAAGAAAAAAAGAAAAAATAACGACCACAAAAATACTAGAAAGAAAACGAAGTTTACAAGTGAAACGTTTTAACTGTACACCATTAAAGAATAAACATCAGGACATGAAAAAAAAGAAAAAACTCAGATACCCAAAGGGCCGACAATTTTTTTTTTTTTTTAAAATCCAGTGAAGTATTGCTGTCCTGCAGGGTACCCCATTGCCCCGCTTTGATGAATTTGAACCTGTCCAGTCTGATTCTGTTGAGGCATCGCCATGCCACCGTTCATCATCTGCATCTGTTGCAATTGCAACTGCTGCTGTTGTAACTGTTGCATCTGTTGCTGTTGCATTTGCAACTCGTTCAATGATGGTGCACCTGTACCGTTCGATGCAGCAGTCGTCTGTCTCGTCAAATTAGGTCCTATCGACATAGTCGACGTTGGCTGGCTGTATAGAGACATTATCGAAGATTTATCTATTCCTGTCATTTGCTGCTGTGCCTGTTGTTGTAGTTGCTGTTGCTGTTGCATTAGCATCATTTGCTGCTGCTGCTGCTGCTGCTGCTGTAACAACAATTGGTTCTGCTGTTCCGCTTGAGGGTCTATGTACTGTTGTCCTTGAGCATCTATGTAGTAAACTTGACCCGTGTTTGGATCGACGTACTGGTAGATTTGGTTGTCATCCATGGCTGCTCCTGCACCCATAGATATTCCGTTACCGTTAGCGAAAGCGGCAGATGACGTGGCCGTGGACCCGTTCTGATCGCCGCTCAACCAATCAAAGTTTCCTCCCGTTTTGGTGGAATCCATCAAAGCTCCTGCAGTTGGTCTTCTTCTAGGCAACGGTGGTGGAGCCTCCTCGTGGTTCGGTTCCTTTTTTAAAAGGGCGATTGCCTCGTTCAAGTCACCTCTAGTTAGCACCAAGGCTTCGATGCTCAAAGTCTCGTCTTCAAATCCGTAATCAAACTTCAGCTTTCTTGCCCTGTCGCTGTAACGGGCTCTCTCTGATGACGTGACCGATCTGTGCTCCAATCTACTACCTGACGTAGACTGAGAACGGGAACGAGAACGAGAATGAGATCTACGCTGGTTGCCGTGGCCCGAACTGCTGCCGTGCTTTCTACTTCTGCCTCCACGATGACGTCTGGATCTATCTTCTTGTAAGTTGTAATCCTCTTCGGATATTTCAGATGATCTAAACCTTCCGTTCACGTACTTGTCCCTTAGGTACAAAGTGATCGCATCTTTATCTTCATCGTCGAATGGGAATGGCACCTTTTTGTTGTTCCAAATCCTGTGGTTTTCTCTGTTGCCGATGGATTCCAAAACGTCCAATTCATGGCTAGACCAAGAGTCCAAACTTAAGGATTTGACTTGTGACACATCCGGTCCTAGAGTTCTATGGATGGACGCACATCTCCCACAGAGAAATACACCTAAATTCCATGATGCCCAAGTTGGATAAACTGCAGAACACTCACCACACTTGTTGGCATTCCCGTTGGAATTCAACATCCGCAAGAGACGTTTCTCTTGGTCGTTTCTCGATACAGCCTTCATTGATGTCCTTGATTGCAATATTATAGTGGTGATATGTACAGGATATACAGTAGTGACTCAAGAGTAGCAATTGGTACAGATATAATGCTCCCCCTACGGCTTATCGTCCACCTATTGTGCTCTCAACCACAGCTCAGAGAGAAGACACACCACACAGCACTGCTCCTCACAAATTGCTTCCCGGCATCGCCTATCGAGCCGTGCTGTAGATTGGCAGATCGCTTTTCTGGTTTTTTGACAGACGCGTCGATCGGCGTGCTAGTTTGCACAGCCCTGGAAAGTTTGAGCCCCAACCGTTTTTGACTCCTTCTTGGTGCATTGTTTGTTGGACTCAACACATTTTGTGGCAGCTTGCACTCTGCAGTGTTGCCCCCTTGCTTTCACATGTATATTTGCATCTATATATATATATATATATATATGTTGCTAGTTGTCGATGGGTACCCGTACTAGATCCGTTGTCTCGAGAACAAGAAACCCAGACTCATCGTTGCAAGAAATGACCTCTTCAACATCCATCTCCCTTCCAGAAGACCCAGTTCAGACAACTGGTCTCCTTTCAAAGGACATCAACAAAAAAGTCAAACTCTACCACTACCACGAAGTGCCTATATGGCAACAGGATAATCACTACATCCTCACTGGTTATGTCAGAGAGACAAACAGTTACAGAAGATGTTTCGACTCCTTGTTTTACGTGCACAACGAAACGATAAACATTTTGACACACCTTCTCCCTGGATTGGTGCTACCAGCTCTTTTACTCGTCGTATCTGTCTTCTTGGCCATTTTTTTCCCTGATTATAACAAGACCAGTTTGTTCCCATCCATTCCTTCCTGGATTTTCTCGATTCCAAAGTACGAAAACACAACAGGAACCGACTACTTCATGTTCATCCTCTTCTTCTTTGGATTCTCAATGTGCCTCTCTTGCTCAGCCACTTTCCACTGCGTGAAATGTCACTCTTGCCAAGTCGCCTCTGTAGGTTCTCAAGTCGATTACGTGGGTATCATCGCTTTGATCGTCACCTCGATGGTTGGAATCATCCATTACTCTCTATGGGATGACCCTACTTTCCAAAGGGCTTTCATCGGACTAGTCTTCCTCCTTGGTTTCATCTGCTTGTACATGACTCTAAATCCAGAATTCAAAGAACCACACTGGAGACCCTTCCGTGCCTGTATGTTTGTCCTCTTTGGTGTCTCGTCGGTGTTCCCTATCTGTTACGGTTTATCCCAGTTTGGAATCGATGAGATCTTCGATAGGGCAGGGTTGGTTTGGGTGTTGGGTGAAGGTGCAGGTTACATCTCCGGTGCTGCCATCTATGCGATGAGAGTTCCTGAGAGATTCAAGCCTGGGATGTTTGATATATATGGGAACTCGCATCAGATCTTCCATGTGTTGGTTGTCGTCAGCGCGTTCTCGCATTTCAAAGGGTTGATTGAATCCTACAAATACGCTCATGAGCATCTAATGATTTGAATTTTATGTCGTTGATAGAAGGGGAGTTTTTTTAGTTATGTTTATCTGAGTTTTTTTATCCGCTAATTTTATGATACAGTTTATGTCCTAGTCTTTGTTTTTTTTTTTTTTTTGTTTGTTTGTTTGTTCGTTTCCGTATGGCATTTATATCTATAGATGTAACATTAAGAAAGAAAAAGAAAAGAATATCAAAAATTCATTATTATTAAAGGTAACCCGTTTTAAGCAACTTTTTTTTCTTTGTTTTTGCTTCATTCAAAACACAGCACCTCCGCAGATAAACAACCTCTCCTCGTTCTTCTTACACCAGCGGATAATGTTCTTGCAAGACTTCACCAGCATACTCTTGTCCAAATAACCCCCGTTGTTGATAAAGTATATCTCGTAAGTGCTTGTAGATATCAACAGTCCGATCAACTGGTCGTTCCCGTACTTCCACTTCACCTGGTTGATGAAATTCGACTCCTTGAACGCATCATCACTACCGCTGTCCCTCGCATCACCTTGAATTGCGCTGTTCCCATTACCGCTACTTGTCCCATTACTCCTGCTCGTAAACAACATACGGGAATGCAAGTATGAGTAAATCATCATCAACTGGCCCTTGCTGATCTCCAAATCTTCATCGCCTTCTTGTCCTTGCAATCTAGAGTACACGAACTGCGTGTACTTTTTCGACTTGAAGATGAAGTGCTTCACCAACGGTGCTGGAATGTCAACAGGTGACACTTTCCCGCTAGACAAACCGGTTTGTCCATTTGCCCCCTGTGTGCCAACGACGGACCTGAATAGCTCTCTGTATATGGACCTGTCCAGTTTCAGAGACTTGATGATGTTGTTTGAGATCTTCCTCATCTCAAAGAAGGAGTCCTTGAACGCACTGATCAAAATGATCGTTATCTTGCTCGAGTCAGCAGACATAATCTTGTTCTGTAGTATGTCCATGTTGATGTCGTGCAACTTCATGAGTCGCTCATCTTTCAAATCCACAAACTGGATGAAAGAATATAGAAACCCGTTCGGGTTAAATTTTGGTAGACATATTGGAACCCAGAACTCTTCATTCGAAGTCAACTGCAATTTCTGCTGGCCTCGGTTGCTGTTGTTGTAGTCGCTATCGTTATCAGCTTCACCAGCTTCTTCGTCGTTTCCTGGTTCTTTCGACTTGAAGGTATTCGTGTTGAATATCATCGAAAATAACAGTTGTAAGTCTGATGTATGTAACGTATGTCTTCTTGGTCGCAATACAGTGATCAACCTTCCATTAGGAGCCACTAACAACCCATACAGCAAGTTCTCTGATTTATTGTCAAGCAACATGTTCTCAATCTTGTTTCTGATGGACTTCCTTATTTTGACGCACTCCAACCCACCAATTATCAAACCAGGGTTGTTAAAGTTTGCCAAATCGTTACAAATGGAATCCAAGCATGCGATATCTGCTTTACCCAACAATTTTCTTAGATCGAAATTTTCTCTCCTTTGAAATACTTTGTCTATGTGAGGTTTGCTCAATGTCGTCAATAGGAAATTATAGAGAAAATCTAGCTGCTGGTTTAGCTGGATATCTGATTCACCCAATGTGGAACTAGCCATCAAGATGATTGGAGAACGGTTCAAAAATAGAAATCTAACTTTCTCGTTGTCGTCACCAGCAACAAACGATTTCAACTGTTCTGTTTCACCATCAGGGCTATATTGGAAAAAGGAAACAATCGTTTGAATTATACCCGAATAAACGGTCAATATGTCGTCAGATCCATGCATTGAATAGATGGGTTTACCAGCACTGGACAAGATGAAAAAATGTTTCTTCTTTGCAAAAAAAGAGTCTTTGCTCGGATCGTTGTCTGCTTTCTCCAAACGGAATCCAAAATCGATCGGCACATTACCCGTTGGTTCCTGACCAAAATTGGAGTGCAGAGTGGATACCTGCTCGCTGAATATGCTTGCGGACATACTGGTATTGTTGATCGAATTCTGGTCGTTGATCAATGGCGAAAGTAACTTTCCTAGAGAATCTTCATCTGTTTGTAACTTGGTTGGCGAATTGGTCAAAGTATCGTTCAGTTGTTCGTCTTGGTCCAATACTTGTTGTTGGTCATTGTCGTTGTAAAGCTTAAGGACAGGTGCCGTCTGAGAGGATAGAATGCTGGCGGCGGTATTTTGGAACAACCTTGGGCTGGGAGGTATCTCGTCCCCTTGTGCAGTTTCCAAAGTGACAGCCGTGGTGGTGCCACCGATCGGCGAGAAGTCATTGACTACAATTGAGTTGGACACCAATGATACGGTGGATTTTCTGTGCTGCAACCCGTTCAAGAACAACCCATTTGGTGGTGGCTGGAACTCGTACGTGGAGTTTGATCCCGAGTTGATGCTCAGGTCGCTCATGTTGGACTCATCGAATTGGGACCTCTGGATGTAATCTTCGTGGATTGTGATCGGGCTGTTGGGGAAGCTATCCATTATCTGATCCGTCATGGTCTGGCAACGTAGCTGGATACTTGTAAGTCCAATGCAATGCACCAGTGGCACCCCAGCAGCATGACAGTAATGTAGTCACATAAAACGAACATCCATGTGGATCGAGTAACTTTCCAGAGATCGACCCGTCACTGGCCAGCGGCTTGCGTCGATTTCCCAGGGGCAGTTTCAGATTTCCTTTGTGGTTGGGGAAGTTTGAAGATCATGTTCTAATCGTTTGTGTGAGTTCTGCTGCCTGACGTCATCTAGACCGGTATCCACCTGCCATATGATGTCGGATTCGTCAAAGAGGAAAACTTCTTTCACGTTGAGACGGGCCAAGACCCCCTCGAGCACCAACACAAGGGACAGTTTCGAAGATGCCACAGACAGAGGCCTTGATAGGGTAGCGGTCGCCCCAAGCAGGCAACAGCAACCTCAAGCACAGCTACAAGGATCACAGACTCCGAACAAGAACATTAGCAGTACCAGTTTGCTGCAGTTGTATTCCCATGATAACGATTCATCCAGTACATTGCTTGCCACGCAGCTGAACGCTGCGTCAAACGTTGAATTCAACAACGTGCGTTCCAGTTTCACACACCATTCAGACTACGATGACAGCTCTTACAACCTAACAAATAGCAACACGATTGACAACATGAATAATGGTGGCACCAGTACTACAGGTAATCACTTGTACCGTACGATATCGTCATCAACCACAATGTCTAGGCTTAGCAAGGACAACAAGTTTGCAAGGTTCATCTCGAGGACAGCTGATTTCATGAAGAAGACTCCTGGAGACTCCAACAACAGCAGTAGCAGCAGCAATAACAACAACAATAGCCACTCTTCGGATTTGCTGACGCTGTCTACAGTGCCGACAACGTCTTCTTCAACTGTGGATAGGATATCGAGTACCGCTGGTTTATCATCAAAGTTGAAAAAACCCGAGAATTTATCCATCCAGACAACGATGCTACCTTCTTCGAAAGAATTGAAGTCTCCGTTGGCTAGAACTTCGAAAGAGGTGGAAAGGATCGCCACGTTTGGTGGATTTCCGTATGGTGAGAAGCATGCCAATGCAGGTAACACCACACCTCAATTGAAGTCCAAGCATCGACACCATCATCACTACCATAATTTGTTACGATCCAGAAAGGACCCAACCAAGTCATCGTCGAACTCAAACTCGAAGCTTGCAGTGAGCAGCGGTGGTGAAACCATGTACGCTTTCCATCCGTCTGCCATGAACGCTGCAATGTCTGTTCACGATCTTCAAAAGACGATAACAGAACTTGAAAGGTTGTCCGTCAACAACGCGTCGTTATCCGGTGACAAAGATGCCATCACGGACGAAGCGTGGATGATCGTGTGCAATTTGGTCAGCCCATTATTTAAATGTGAACGACTTAAAACGCCCATCGAAGATATCAACAAGCTTGTTTACTTGCACATCAGCCTTCGAACCAACCAGAATTCAAATTATGGATCGACTAGTTTCACTACTAAACAGCCGTCACATACAACCTCGACTATGACGGGTGGTTCTGGTACTAGTGTTGCTGGTGGGAATTCTACGATCTACTCTCCAATCGCATCACCTTTTGCATCTCAACATCTAGTTGGAGGAACCACCAGTTCTGGGTTGTATAGTAACGAGCCTGTGACACCATTGGGAATGCCTACACCGACTTTTGCCACAAATTTGGGTTTTTCTCCAAGTGGGTCTTCTTTGAATCCTCTTTCACCTATCAGTATGAGTGGAAACGTTGTCATTGATGAGATCCATGAATTTTTGAAAACAGGTATGAACACGTTGATGAACCAGTTATACATCGACGACAATACAAAAGAGATCAAACTATCGAAGGAGACACCAGGTTTTTTTAAAAAGAGCAGTTCATCCCCTTTGAAACCACTTAACATCAACGTGTTTGCAACAAACCACTACTTTGAAAAAGGTTGCTCTCTTCTATGGGATTTCTTCTACAACGACTTGTTTTTCTACTTGCAAGGATGCTTTCTGCCAGTGGACGAATTTACTGCTGCAAATGGTTCCTTTATGGCACATTCTTCGTCTTCCAGCAGCGACAATCCGCTGAATATTTCTTCTGGAATGCCACATGCGGGAACAGGTGCAAAAGCAGCACTAACAGGCACACCAATAAGCTCATCTTCTACAGTCCAATCGACGAACAATGGAGGAGTCAACCGCACTGTTTGTAACTTGATCCTTGTTGAGTTCAGAGACAACATTGTGATACCACTATACGAAATTAACAGAAAGTTTGGAGAAGAGAAAGACCAAGCCCGCAACTCCAGCTCGCTTGCGCACCTCAACTTGTCGAGTACAGGTAATGGGAACAACGGTCCCATCTCAGCAACGACGTCTTCATCCGTGCCATTCCCTGCACCAGTTGCTGGTTCGAACGGTCAGAGCCACCACAGCCCACACACAAGCATGTCCCATCCACGTACGATGTCTATGAATTCAGGAATCTCTTACTTTGGGGGCACGAACAACGGTTTGGCCTCTGCTTCAATGGAGATTAACTCTCCGTCGATCGGGTCGATTTCCAACACGGGGGATCGATCGTCATCAGCATCGTTGAGTAGGTTGGGAACATCGCCTTCGTACCACGAGTACTTGAGCAAGATCCCATCCAGACGGAGGTCATCTGTGAGCAACAGCAATCTGGATGGGGAGCCGGTAGCACGGTTGTCAACGTCGCCTGCGTTGATGGTGGAAGACGACTATACGATGAACTTGACGCTATTGCAATGTTTCACTATTTTAAGCGGTGTGCAGACTAACGATACGAACCAGAAGATTATCGAGAATCTGATGCAACAGTGCAAGGAAAAATGCCGGTTGCACGAATCAAACTCTACAATTGCAGTTGTTTAAGTAATGAAATTTTTTGAAGGTTTTGGTTTATATATTTATTTTTAACTCGAAATTACTTATACTTTTTTTTTTTTCTTTATACATATATAGTCGATAATAAATTAAGGCGCGGGTTTCTTTTATACATGTACATGCATGGCTCGATCGATTGTAAAAGATGACGAAGATTTTGCTGTGATGATTCAATGCAAAGTACAGTAAGGTCTATCATGGGCAACTTGGTAATGGCACAAAGCAGGCTCGACAAACATGGATATCGAAGCAGCTAGTACGATTCCTGCAGAATCACTGATCCCAACACAGCCCATTGCAAACTCCCTATCGGACAACGAAGTCTTCTCGCTAACCAACATGAAAGTGTTGACGTATGAGGACCCACCGAGCAAACCTTCGTAGAAGATCAAGATGAAAACAATGTAGATGTGTGGGATGAAAACGTACACCGATTGCAAGATGACTATTAACAAGTTGAGCAGTTGCAACAAAGATGGAATCCAAACTTTTCTGATACGCACAAAAGAGCCAGATGATCTAGAGATGAACACTCCTAGCTGATACAACGTTCCGTACGTCACGTATGCATCCCTGTAGCTTTCAAAAGGCATGGATTCTATAGGGAACAATAACGTGGGTGAGACACCTTGGTTGATGATGTACTCAGCGACATACACAGTGAACAACGGTGCCATGTATGGGAACAAGTATGGTTTGATCTTCTGTAAAGTTTCCAAGATGTGGTCCTTCAAATCAACAGCTGAGAAATTGGTGTTCCCATCTTTAAGGAACCCTGTAGTCTCATTGGTGACTGATTCGTCCATTGGTATGAAGTTCTCCTCGTTGGATGCACTGCCATGCAACATCAAGTTCGTGTTGCTGTTAGCATTGCTTGTTGTACTTGTGAAATCCAAGTGTGGTAAAGCTGACGAAGAGACATCTGAGTACCGTCTTTTCAACACTGACACGCTTGGTGGTAACAATTTGAAGTATGCAAAGATAAAAGTGAACGGCACTATGGCAAATAGTAACAAAGCAGTACGAGGTGAGACGTTCAACCAAGTGGTCATCACCATGAATATGAAGGATCCAGCCAAACCAGCACCACCAGTACCCGAACTCCAAGCACTCAATGCGGTCTCTGAATAATAGTGGGTCAACTGTAAAAAAGTTGTCTCACCTAAACCGGAAGACATTGAGGCCAAGACTATACCGAACAAAATTGGAGCAATGGAGCTTGATAGGGACACAAACAACATTCCAAAGAAACTCAAAGTGACAAGGATCAGAATTCGGATATTATAAGGTATCAAATGGATAAAGAAAGGAGCTGTAAGTTTCAGGATAAAAGAAGGGACGACATCAGCGATAAGAACGGTGGCCTTTGGGGTCAAAGGGCCAACTAGATCGACAGCAGCCGATAAGATAACGACATACAAGACGTTGTTGACCAGTCCAAAGATCCAGAAGGCAGTGAACACTCGCTTTGAAGGCATGTCTTTTGTCACTAAGTATATATGTTTATATTAAGAGACGGTGTGAATTTAAGGGAGTACGTACAAGATGATGAATATGTCAAAGTGTGTATGTGCAAGGTGAAATAAAAAAAAAAAAGGAATATATATATATATATGTACATAGATCCATAATACATGATAAAGAGTAAACACCGAGCCATCAAAGAGAGCGATGATTACGATAAGCTTTCCAAATTATCGACCGACGGGACGATCGTCGCTTATCGGTGCACGGGTGCAATGAAAAGGAAAAATCTTAGGTCGTGAACCACACAGATTATTACATAAGACACCAACTGCAATAAGAAACGGCGCACAGCCGCAAAAAGGGAGAAAAAGAGGGAAAAATGTGTGTGCGCAGCCCGTCGAGCAGTCAATTTTCACCTCGAAGGCTCGAAGCCTCCCAATTCCAAACTCAAAGAGGAGACGAGTCTGCCGATTAAAAACACGGTGACGGACAGAACGACCCTATATGGCTTAGTTGGTGGGTACCACACAATCGATCGTTTATTATATATTATATATAAATCATAAATTGCTCGATCGTTGCAAGTAAGGTATGACGTAGAGGATGAAAACACAACAAAACAAAAAAAAGGGAACATGTTGTAGATATATAGATCACCATATATATATATATATATATGTGTGTGTGTGTGTGTGTGAAAGAGGGAGATGGTGCCCCACTGCCCAGGAGGCGGAGGCGGAGGAGGACTATGAAGGGGCGAGAAAGGGGGCACGTCGCATGAGGGCATACAAGAATATCAATTGTCAACCCTCACTACCATACAATAACATCTCATGGTTGCAACTTCCGTGACTATCGGGGGAGCGAACTCAAGTCAACGTACGCGTCAAGTCGAACGACAAGAGAAGAGGCAAGACGTGTTAAAAGTCGAGAAAATCTGGACTATCGATTGTCCAAATTATATATATATATATACATACGTATTGCAGCTTATAGCAATCAAGGGAAGAGACATTAAATTAAATTAGAAGTTAGAACGACACGAAGAGCGAAAGGGATGGGAACAATACCATCCAAGGGGGTGAAAGCAAAACACGATAGATTCAAGAGATCGAGGTGCAGCCAAATCAAATCAAATCAAATCAAAGGGAGACGGATGGTCGAGGACAATAATGTGTGTATAATATTATATATAGTATATATAATGTATATAATTAAGCTAACTGTTACGGTGGCTAATGGCGTGCAGTGTGAGCACTGAAGGCAGCAATTTAGAGAGAAAGCGGTAATCGAGACGAGATGGAGGTGCGAAATCGACGCCGCAAACTGGGAAGTACGAGATGGAAAAGATAAAAATAGCAAATTCTGTCAAGAGCCAAAATTAACGCCGATAAACAGATCAGTATGGCCATATCAACATCGCATGTTAGTATCTGTACTCTATAAGGCTATATAGATACCATAAATGCATATATCTATATATATATATATATATATATCTATTATATATACAGCTTATACAAAGACACAAAATCATACAGTACCAATTAATACAACATATATATATATATACAATACAACAGGAAAACTCCCCCACAGAGCGGCTAAAGAGACTCGCACCTGAGAGGAAGTGAGACCTCAATATCTATATATATAATATATACATGTTGTATAATATAATACACCATGTATCAATAAATTTCATTATAATAACCCAGCTGGGAATTTGATTTTCCGAAAAGCCCTGTCATCTTGGCTGTGCGACGCACCACCATCACTTAGCACATGGTTATTTCCGCTTCTGTCTGTGTACATACTAACGTTAAAGAAATTGGCAGCTTTTCTCCCTTGAAATTAATTTATCATACACACATTCAGTAGATTGGTTATATTAATTTTTTTTTTTTTTTCAGTCCAACTTTCAATTCAATTGCACCTTCGTCTCTCTTCTTTTCAATCCTAATCCATTTCTCATCACTTTATTCTTCTTTATTTCTTTCTTTTCCTTCCTTCCTTCCTTTTTTTCTTCTCTTTCCTTTCTTTTCATCGTACTCCATAGTTCAATCGCTTCAATCATCACACGCAATGTTCTCCAAGTCAGTCATCCTATCCTCCGTCCTTGCTCTCGCTTCCCAAGCTTCCGCCTACGCTATCGCTGACGCCTACGGTGCTCCATTGGCTTTCGCCGACGCCAACGGTATCGCCATTGGTTCTGAAGCAACTTACGAATGTCACGCCTCTTGTGGTTACGCCATCTTGGCTGCTAGAGCCTGTTCTCCAGACGGTTCCAGTGACAGTGATTACGATGCCTCCTGTCTATGTTCCTCCGGTGGCCAGTTCGCTACTTTGGTTCCAGGTTGTTTGGAATGTGGTTGGTGTTTATGGTCCGACTACGGTTCCTACTTAACCTCCGCTCTTGCTGAATGTTCTTACGAAACTTCTCCAACAGGTACCGAATGTTTGGACAACATGACCTCTTGGTTAGAAGAAAACGAAGCCAGCACCTCTGCTTCTGGTTCTGCAGCTGCTGCTTCTGGTGCTTCTGGTGCCCGTTCTGGTTCAGCTACCGCTGCCTCTTCTGGTCACCACTCCACCACTACCTCCGTTACTCGTTCTGCCGCTACCAACACTGGCTCTTCCGCTTCTGAATCCGTCTCCACCGCTTCTGACTCCGAATCCTCTTCAAGTTCTGCAGGCGCTGCTTCCCTTGCCGTTGGTGCTGGTTCATTCTTGGTCGCCCTAGGTGCTATGTTGATCTAATTGTGTTTCTTTGATAGTCCAAAAAGAAAAAAAGAAGATTTGAAACTTATGCTACAAGTTTTCCTCTTTTACTGTTTTTCGTTTGATAACAACTCCTGTTTTTTTCTCTTGACCTTAGAAATGGTGTATAACCTTAACTTTATCCTATATTTTTAGCGTGTTTTTTTTTCTTAAATAATGATTAATATCCCCTCTTGTTTTGTTTTATTGTTGCGTTTACTTTCCTTTTTTTGCTTACTTCAGTTCCAACTTTTACTAAAAAAAGAATATATATATTGTATATTTGTAAATTTTTATACTGCTGAAAAAATCTTTTGGTACGCTTGTAGCTTGACAATATATATATATATATATATATATATACTTTGATGTAACAAAAACAAAATCTACAAAAAAAAACAAAGAAGCAGCGAATGACAAATAAAACGAAAGTTAAGTAAAGAATGCTCTAGTAACACTTAGGAAAAAAACAAAAAATTATCAGACCAACTAACTGCCCACAGCTTGTATCACGTCTTGACGTCAGGTTCTTCTCTACCGATGAAGTCTTGGAATTGTAAGAACTTCAACACGGCATCAACGTCGTCTTTCAAGAACTGCGAAGCGGACAACGATAGCACCGAGTCCGAAATGTCGCTCGAGTGCTTCTCCAAGTACAATCTGATGGTGGCACCAGAGGATCCAGTTCCGGACAATCTAACGATGAATCTCAAACCGGTATCCAACTTCACGTACAAACCTTGCTTGCTGGAAACGGACCCGTCCAAATCGGTGTACGAGAAATTGGCAGCTTCCTTCACGGTCAAAGAAGAACCGATCTTGGAGCCAACAAAGTCAGAGGAGTCGACTCTAGCTTGCAAGAAGTCAATCACCTTCTGTGCCGCTTCAGATTCACAGCCTTCGTAATCGTATCTGGTGAAGAAAGTTCTACCATACTTCTTCCAGAAAGATTTCTGCACGTTGGCAATCGATGGTTCCTCTGTTGGGTTGGCCTTAGCAAAAGCAGCCAAAACGTTCAACCATGCCACGATGGCCCATAAACCGTCTTTCTCTCTGATGTGGTCGGAACCGGTACCGAACGATTCCTCACCACAGATGGAAAGTTTCTTGGCGTCAAATAATGCACAGAAGAACTTCCAACCGGTAGGCACCTCGTACACGTTCAAACCTTTAGATTGGGCAACCAAGTCCAAAGCACCAGAGGTTGGCATCGATCTAGCAAGACCGTACACACCTGTCTTTTGGAAGTAAGGAATGTATTCGGCATTCTCGGCGATGATGGCAACCGAATCACCAGGGGACACGAACGCACCGGCACCGTAGATCATGTTTCTATCACCATCACCGTCTGACGCAGCACCAAAGGCAATGTGCTCGGAATCGACCCTATCGACCAACGTCTTGGCATAGGTCAAGTTTGGATCTGGGTGTAATCCTCCGAAATCTGGTTTTGGTGTGCAGTTCTGAACGCTTGATTCAGGTAGACCCAACTCATCGACGAAGATTGCCTTACCGTATGGACCGGTGACACCGTTCAATGCATCGAACAAGAACTTGAAACCTTCAGGGGTCTTCTTGTCGATGAACGACTTGATCAAGTCAAAGTCAAAGATCTCCTTCACCATCTTGACGTATGCACTAGTGGAATCAATGATGTCAACTTCCAAAGGACCATACGTCTTGGTACCAACAGCAGAGATATCCACCTCAGGTAAGTCCTTGATGATCTTGTAATGGGTCAATTTCAAAGAGCAATCGTAGATCTTGTTGGTAACGCTCTCTGGTGCTGGACCTCCGTTGCTCAAGTTGTACTTTATACCGGCATCGTTCTTAGGTCCACCAGGGTTGTGCGAAGCGGTCAAGATGATACCACCGGTGACCTCAGCACCGTCACCTTTAGGACCGTAGGTTCTGATCACGTTCGAGGCAGCAGGTGTCGAAAGGATACCGTTCTGACCAATGATTAACTTCCTGACCCCGTTAGCAGCACCGATCTTGGCAATCAACTGGATAATGTGGTCGTTGTAATAACGGCCGTCTCCACCAACGACCAATGTGGAGCCTGCAGCACCTTCAGGAATGGCATCGAAGCAAGCTTGCAAGAAGTTCTCGGTGTAGTTGGCACCTTGGAAGACCGTCACCTTCTTTCTCAACCCGGAGGTACCTGGCTTCTGATCTTTAAAAGGAACGGTGGCAACTTCTGAAACTGAATAAGACATTTAAGTAAGTTAGCGAATTGGATGACAATTGAGTAAAATGCAGTATCGAATTAGTGGGGAGCAGAAGAAGTAAAAGTGGGGTCAGCAGGAGGAAGAGAGCCATCGGACAAAAAAAAAAAGAAGGCTGCAAACAAACAGACAAACAAAGATGAAATCACCTCACGTCGCCGTCAGCGAGTCCGCAACGCTGCCTCGGTTTTGGATCACGTGATACATAGTGTGGGTCACCCCCAGGATTTGCCGCTTTGGGAAATGCCTCCGGGTGTGTGTGTTCCACGCTTCTGTTCGAATTTACTCGGCAATATCAATCTTAATCTAAAACTTATTTGTTATTAGGCCACAGTATACAAATGGGGGTGTTCGGTAAAAGAGAGAGAAAAAAAAAAACGGGAATGAGATATGGATCTAGTGCAAACGAAAGCATGGAATAAGGTTAAGAGGGGAGATAAAAAAAAAAAGACAACGTTTAATAACTGAAGAAAATATTGATTGGTAGTAGTGATTGATCACAGTCGCAAAGAACAAACCATAAGAGTGGACAAAACTGAAATGAATCAAAAGGTCACATACAGAAACAAACAACAAATAAGAAATGGGAAGTACATCGTAAAGTCAGCGTTAAAAAAGCAAGCAAGCAAACAACAGGGGAACATTTTTTCAGATTAGTTGGATTTAAGCAGAAGTAACTTCGTGGATAGCCTTGGCCAAGTAATCAACGTTAGCTGGGTAGATACCGGCAATCGAGATTCTACCATCGGAGGTCAAGTAGACACTCTTGTTGATCAATTGTTGCACTTGGTCTTCGGATAGACCGGTGTAACAGAACATACCTTTTTGGTTCAACAAGTGTTCCCAGTTCAACTTGTTACCGTAAGTATTCTTCAACTTGTCGTATAACAAAGCTCTCATGTCAACCAATCTGTCGGACATCACTTTAACGTCTTCCAACCATTGGTTGTAGATTGATTCCTCGGATAGGATGATTTCAACCAACTTGGAACCGTGGGATGGAGGAGATGAGTAAAGTGGTCTGATAACTTTTTCTAATTGAGACTTGACTCTGACAGATTCTTCGGAACCAGATGTGATGATAGACAAAGAACCAACTCTTTCACCGTACAAACCCATGTTCTTAGCAAAAGATTGGGACAACAGGAAGTTTGGCAACTTGCCGTCGGCAACGTACTTGTTGAACTTGAACAAGATGGCCAAGTCGTCAATTGGGTTACCGGATCTGAAACCTTGGTAAGCCATGTCCAAGATTGGTAACAACTTCTTTTCGGAGATCACATCCAAGATCTTATCCCATTGTTCCAATTCTGGGTCAACACCGGTTGGGTTGTGGCAGCAAGCGTGCAATAGAACAATGGTACCTTCTTCAGCGGCAGCCAAGTCGGACAACATACCGGATTCATCAAGTGCGTTAGTCTTGAAGTCGTAGTAACTGTACTTGTCGGTGGTCAAACCAGCTTTTTGCAAGATAGCAACGTGGTTGGCCCAAGTTGGGTTTGGCACCAACACCTTCTTGTTGTCGTGGAAAGTTCTGAGGAATTCACCCAAGACTCTTAGAGAACCTGTACCGGAGATACCTTGGGAGGAGACGACTCTGTCGTCTTTCAACAATTGGAGACCAGCTTCATCGTTAGAGTAGAGCATCTTCTTGATCAATTCGTTGAATTTAGGAGAACCAACGATAGGAACGTATTCCTTGTTGACTTCGGTTTTGGCCAAGATCTGTTCGGCTGACTTGACAGAAGGAAGGATCCAAGGCTTACCATCATTGTCTCTGTAAGCGCCGACACCCAAGTTGATCTTTTGTGGGTTTGTGTCGTTGTTATACAAGACGGTAAGGCCCAAGATCTTGTCGGCAGGAGCCTTTTGGATGGAGGCCCAGAAGGATTGGTTTCTCTTTGAGACCAAGGAGACGAATTGGGATTGCTTTCTAGCGGCTAATCTGAACATTATTTGAGCAAGCGAGTAGTCGAGTAAAGATGGAGTGAAAAGTTGTCGATCGAGACTAGACAAGGGAGAAAGAGCAGAAGAGAGAAGAAAGAAAGGTTGAAAGAGGGGAGGGGATCGCAAATTGTGCAAGTGGAATGTATATATATATATATATATGTATGGACAAGAAGTCTGGTAATTTATATTGTATACAATATGTATTTATCCACCAGATGGTACATGTGAACGAAAAAAAAAAAAACTCGACCGCTAAAAACAGGCGGGCGGCGGAAAAAGAGTCAACGGGTGGGAACTGAAAAGTTTCCCCAACGGAGAATCTGCACGCTGGGTGCACCGCGCCGCCCCAGTAAGTAAATCGGCGCCCCCCCCCCCTGCCACGGCGGATTCCATGGATTCCAACCATCAGCTTCCCCTCCCCGCCCGCTCCCCTCACACTGGGTGTGCACGTAGCCTACGAGGTGAGGTGAGTGAAGCGAGTGTAGCGCGATCGCCTGTTGCCTTCCCCTCCCCACCTTCCTGTGGCGCCCCCTGGTGGCTGCCAGAATCGCCCTCCCCACGCCGTGAAAACTCGGGTCGCCCGCTGTCGGGGACTAGGGGGTTTGTTAAAATAAACTGCATATATATAATATATATATATATAAGGAGAAATGAGATATGGTTTGTGGATTTGCTACTCTTTTGTGGTTTCCACGTTTGGTGTTGTCTCCTTGCAAAAGTGTTTGTGTTTGAATATATATATATATATATATGTATTGGTACCCCGATTCCCCACTCTTTCAATATATATATTTCATATATAAATACGTTTATCCACTGATCTTTGAATCCACATCATCACGTCTTTATTAGCTTGCAAGTCCAAATACGTTCATATTATTCGACCGATATACTTTAATCGTCGGCCGTATATCCGGACGCATACCACCAGCTTGTATCCATCTCTGGAATCATCGAGGGTACCAATGAGTCAACCAGATCCAATGTCTCAGTGAATTGCCAATATACTCTATTGTCCTCGACAATTTCTGACCTCTCGAACAATAAAATTACAATAATTTTTATGGAAAAACTTTTTTTTTCGGTTTCTTGATTCCAGATGGTAAATTTCCAGTCTGGACTATTAATTGCTTTTTGACCATGATTCATTGCAGTTACGGAACGTATCCGTCTCGTCTCAGCTCTCTCACCACCCTCGGAGTCGTCCCACTGGGTGCGAGATTCGATTCCTGCATTGTGGCACTACAGGGTGACTCAGCCGGTCCATTGATCTCTTTGGAGTTATAATTGCACACATATATATGATTGAGAGATTTTTCAAATTTTTCAATTCTTTCCGCTTCCTAATCCGTCGATGTGCATGCCATCATTCCAGTTGACTCGGGAATCATGAATCATCGAAACCTTTAATTAAACCTCTTGTACTTGTCTCTAGCCGTCTTCTCCTCCACTTCCCGTATTTCTACGAGATCAAATAGGTGCCAACTCCTGCGAAAAGTTGGGTAATCATACTATAAATCTGTAAATATCGAATAATCTATATATAGTTAAAATTTATATATATATATACGTATTAGATATAATGAAGACTTAACAAACTCCCCCAAAGACAGAGGGTGCCAATTTCCAAATTGAAGTAGCTGGCTCATGCGACTACTCAGATACCATCAAGAAAAAAAAAAAAGAAAGAAAAATTTCAGTGAATCATTTGCAACAGCCCCGCAGGAGCGGGAAAATGTCTTGGTGGAGTCACCTTGTGATTCAAAAGGGTCTAACTGGCAGTCTGGCAGTCTGGAGACTGGCACCCTCCAACACAAGGTTGATCAGTCCGTTATGCCTACTCCGACTGCCGGAGGTGCTGTTGCATGCCCCTCGGTTTACATTTCCTTCTAACTGCAAATGACAAATACGTGTTGATTAAATGACTCCCTTCCGTTCCTTTGATCTCCGATCGCCATTCTTTGTTTTGGACTTTTGGCACGCACCTCTTTTGTTAGTGTTCAAGGTGGTTCACCTTTTGTAATCGACATGGCATCTTTTACTCTGCGCTACTTCCATGTCCATTCGTTCTTTGGGGTGCTCGTATTCGGTCATCTTGCTTCTTCGGACCTAGAATTCCAGGCCTTTCTCTGTTTATAATTTATAAGTGTATCCCGAACCTCAAACTATCTTATGTAATCAAGGTCTCGTGATTATCTTGCTATGTCGCCGTGTTTGTATCTCTTTTCTTTGTACTTCGTGTGTGGTATTCCTTCGCTATTGCAGCCTCTAGTAGTCGTAGGATGTCGCTTCATCTACTATTTTCCTTGCTTCTTAGAGTACAAACGAGGTTGGTATGTTTTGCAATGTGTTCTAAAGAGATAGATGGCAAAAGGGAAAAAATGTAAACTTTTTGGGACCTGTAGGCTGTATGGCCAACAAATGGATACCTTGAGGCTAGAAAGTGATAATCAGTATTTCTATCAAATAGACAAAATAATAAGTTATCTGGATAGCATCTAATTTAACCAACAAGCACATATTAATTGATTTGAAAAGTCGAATGACCAAACAAGAAAAATAAGTCAAGCATATAATATATATATATATATGTATGTGTGGAATTTCGGATCAGAAGTACAAATTAACCCTCCTTTTTACAATTACCACCGGTAACTTGACGGAAATCGTGCATATTCTTGCATAATTTCCTATCCTGGGTAACATTCCCCTTTTTATGCAACATGTTCCCCTCCATTTGCCCCTCCATGTACTATGTTCTTCAGAAAGCAAACGTGAAACTGGCTCATTTTCGAATATTTGTACAATCAAAATACCGTTTGAAAAGTCTGGTGCCAAATACTGGATCCTCAAATTTTGAACCGTATCGGATTAAAACACTACCTTGTTTTTGACATCTTAAAACTCATATTTCTAGCGTATGCCCTAATTTAAAGAAACCCGTGCATATTCTTGCATAAACTTCTATTTCCCGTAACCTAGCCCTTTTTATGCACCATGTACCCCTCTTCTTACCCCTCCGTGCAATGCCCTCTTCAGAAAACCAACTTGGAGCTGGATGATTTCCTAGTATCTTAAAGATTAAAGTATCAGCAGATAGATCTGAACGTGAATAGTGGAACGTTAAATTTTGAGACCAAGCAAAAAACATTGAGCAGGTCATTTGGCGCTTCAAAATCGGGGATTTTGAGTGTTCCGCTCGATTTTAAGAGAAACTTGCATAATTATCAGCATAAACTTTATCGGCCATGTAACATTCGTTAAATTATTATAATTAATTTTTTTCTCTACCGGCAGCATATATCTTCCAGCTTATTCAGTGCTTTCATTTAAAAGCAGACTTCGAAATGTGCCATTTGAGAAGTATAGAACCAGCAAGCAGGTGGCTTGATCGCAAACGAACAAGTGACTAAAGACAGAATGGAAAATTTAATGAACTTGAACAATAAAGCTATATATATGTGTATATCGATTGAATACATTTTTTTGATTGAAATGGCTGCATACTCATGCATAAAAGTTTAAAAGTTGGGTTGTGTTCCCTTTTTATGCAAGTATATAGCGTGTATCCTCCTTTTTAAAACGGGCCTTGTCGCGAACCTTTATCTGTGATCGCTCTACATCTCTCTTCCTTGGATGACTACAACAAACTTTAAATCTACGAAATTAAAATATTTGTATTGAATATACACCTATATATATATAGTTTTGAAAACGGATGGGAAAATACACGGTAAAATGAAAGGGTAGTCGAAATCATCAGGTAGTCCATAATCTAGCGGTACCATCGGCACCAGCAGTGAACAACCAAGCCTCCCTTGGATGCCAGCACACATTTAGAACACCCAATGAGTTCACAACTTTATGGCCAGTCAATTTCTTCAATGGAACCAATGTTGGGTTGGTCATCAAATCATCGTAAACTGTGCCATGGAACACATGGACTGATCCATCGTCCGAACCAGTACAGAACAACGGCAAGCCTCCCTTATGGAATGCGACAGATCTGACTGCCTTTTCGTGGTATCTTAGAGTCTTGTAAGGAGTACTAGACAAATCTAGATCGTGCCATAGCACACGCTTATCGAACGAACCAGCAAGTATATGATCACCTCCTCTTGGATGGATATCAAGACAGGATAACCATCTCGCCCCAGGTAACAACTTCTTCTCCAATTGTTGTAGCTGCAAATTGTAGATACGAATGTATCTCTGTGACATGACAATCAAGTTTGGTTTGGATGGGTGGAATTTGGCGTCCATTATAATACCCTTCGATTTACGGAATGGTGACTGTGAAGCGTGCTTGGAAAGTTGGTGGATTAGCACCGACGTTCTGTTACCACCATCTGGTGAAACGGTGACAAAGTAATCACCTCTTCTGTGCCATGATAACTTTTTAATCGTAGAAATCGTAGAGTTGGTACCTCTAGATGTAGCGATCACTGCGGAAATGCCACGAGCCACTTGGGACGCAGTTGGCTTGTACCATTTAGCAGACTCCTTCTTCGATGTGTTAGCAGCAGAAGATTGTTCGTCGCCTTCATCGCTTTCATCACCATCTTCTTTGTCACCTCCGTTGATGTTACCATCAACCTTGTTGCTTCCCGTCTTTGCAAAACCCCAACCATCCTCAATTTTTAATCTACCGTTGTTTTCGATCTCATAACCAAATATAGGTGGTACAATCAAATACACGGAATCACCACAAGCAATGGCCAATAAACCAACATCCGGTAATGGGTTCCATTCAATTGATTCGATGTGGTCCTCAGTGTTTTCTTCAACATCTTCCACGATAGCAACTTTATAGACTTCTCTACCAGTTAAAACCTCCCATATTCTAACCGTACCGTCATCAGATCCGGTGGCTAACCAATTACCAGATGGATCAACAGACATAGCTCTAACACGTCCCGAATGTCCTTCATAGATCGTTGATATTCTGATTGGGAATGGTCTCAAATCTTTTGGTGATGGTAATTCAGGAATCAAAGATTCGGGGTCGATGTTAAGCTTGTTCTTTCTAACTCTTGGTGCTAAATACAAGTCCAAGCATCTTTCGAACCTTTCTCTAATACTTTCCTGGTAACCAGGAACTTTACGTAGAGCACCATACTTTTGTGGTAAGAAGTTTCTCTCTCTTTCGCTTGGTTCCATTTCTTCCCAAGCTTTCTTCTCTTCTTCAGTCAATAAGTATTCCTCGGGTGGATTATAACTCTCCTCATGAGTTGGTGGTGCCATCTTTGGAGCTCTTAGATTCATGATGTGATCTTTAGAGAAATCATCGTCGTTGCCTTGCCATAGGTTGTAATTTAATTCGTCCTCTTGTTCTTGTTCTTTCTTCATGTGTGGAGGCACAATACGTCCTTCTCTGATGGCTTTCACTATTTTCATTATTCTTTTAGCTTCGTGTTTAGAAGGCACAAAACGTCTTTTTGGTTCTGGCACGGCTGTTAATGGCATAACTTCGGTCTTACTAGTAAACCATTCAATCGTAGGTTCGTATGGATTCATCGATTCATCTGTATTTTCGTTTCTTTCAATCTTACGGATCAACTCCAATTCTTCCTCTGTGATATTCAACGAAGAACCAGTGTTACGATCGAGTAAACCAGTCCAACCTTCCGGTAAATCGATGCTCTCCAACAATTGCTCCAATGCCGATCCTCTAGCTGGTCTCATGATACGCTTACCATTAATGTTGTAACCAACATGAGGGAACTCATCGTATGCTGATAACGGAACATTTCCGATTGTGTTGTACTCTTCTCTATCCGAGTCATCTGAATCATACACAGGCTCGATTTCCGGTCTTATGGTTCTTTTAGATCCATCGGAAAATTTCGTTGTGTACTCCTGTGCAGACTTCAAAGAGGTGTTGGATAGTGTCCTAATTTTGACGCCAGATAGTTTATCTATAATTGATTTGGAATCATCATGTGGTTCATCTGAAAATTCATCGCTGTCCATGTCACTTGCTTCTTCACCTTCACCCTCTGCTAAAATTCTATTGAACTCAGCATCCGAGTCTTCTTCATCTTCGTCGTCTAGTTCTTCAAGATCTCCCTTCTCTTCATCACCTTCGTCTTCTTCTTCCTCATCCTCTTCACTTGCTTCAGTATCAATCAATCCATTCAATTCAAATTCCTCTTCTGATTCTTGTTCGCTTTCTTCATCTTGCTCTTGAGCAGATCTCTTTCTGGAGCCTTTGGCAATTTTGGAATGTAGATCCCGTTCCGCAGCCGACTCTGTTGCCATTTTTTCTTTGCGATTAGATCTCACAGCAGTCATTATCAATAGTTATAATAAATCGATGTAGCGATCAATCTTATTGCCTCCAGTTAAAAGAATAATCTCTAGAGTTTAATTGTTTAGACGCCATAGCTTCACAATTTCTGAAAAATTTCTTGTTAAAAAAAAATTTCAAGATACGATTCTTCTGCGCACGACCTTTAAAAAATATATTATATATATTTCTCCCCAAATCTCCTTACAAATTTCTTCACCAGTTTTAGTTTAAGTTTTCCTGATAAAAAATCTTCCAAAAAAAGTTTTAGGTGGACATTATCATTGGAAAGTTACAGGTAAGAAGAGAATGGATACTGCTCTTGATAAGTGCTTTCTATAGTGAGTGGACGATTATTTCTTCTTAAGTGTGCTCTTCACTTTTTTTCCCAGCCAAAGCTGAAAATGAGGCCCCTGTTATTAAATGTGTGATAGTAGTAAACTGCAAAGAAATTATAATACATATATATATATTTCAAGTTGGAATCCCGATTATGAGAAATAAAAAAATTCTAATTCAAAGCTTTTTTTAAAAACAAAAAGAAAGAAAGAAAGCCCGACGCGGGGCTTGAACCCGCAACCTTGTGATTAAGAGTCACACGCTCTACCGATTGAGCTAGCCAGGCCTTTTGGTGACAAAAAAATGAATAACAATTATATTTACAAGGTGTGGTTTTTTGCGAATTGTTCCAAATAAACAAATTCGTTGGCCTGTGAAACAAAATTTTTTACCCAAAGGGATTTTTTGATTGGTTTTAGAGAAATTCGGGATGAAAGATATCCCGTTAACTGTCCATTGAGGTGGCCATGCCGGATCTATCGAAACAAGAAAAGGGTGATTGAAAGAAGGATGCAAAAAGTGTCAAAAATATTCTCCATAGCCAACCGAAAAGAATCAGACTGTATAGAAATATATAGGATATATACTATGAGGTAGGGGTGCCTTCTCTGATAAAAGGGATAAATCCACCGGGAATATAGATATAACAAACAAACATCTACATTATCCAAGCGCAGCATGCTATTTATTATTATAACCAACAAAATCAAATGCATCCGCTTACAGAAGGTTCGATCCAGGTTTTTCGAATAAAATTCAATATGCGCTACGGCTACTGGGATAGCCCCCCCCCCTTTAAATTTATTCCTTTTTCCTTCTACATATTCCTTTTATGTTTCTCATATTATGACTCTCCTTACTTTTTCTTATACAATTTTTTCTTTTTCTTTTTCTTATTTTTAGGTTTTTACCTACTTAAGTAGGGTTTATATCCTTTCCTCGCAGATAAAATTATAACACTGTGTAATAAGATCTGTTAGGCTGGTATTTTTAGGAAGTCTTTCATATTTATATAGTTAATTTAGTTTTACCCTATTATCGTTGAAATTATTTTTAAATAACCTCGTCGAGAATAAATTATTATTATTATTATTATTATTATGTTTCTATAGCGGTGTTTGCTCTCATAAATGGGCTGAACCACCTAATAAATCAACTTCATCATCATCATCATCATCATCGCACAAAACTTCGAGAATCAATTATTATTATTACTATCACTTCATAGGGTTAGGCTTTTTTTTAAATAACCTCGTCGAGAATCAATTATTATTATTATTATCGACGGAATTATATGATTGATAGATCAAGAATTGCATAAGCAACACATAAAGGATTGATTGAGAAATTCTATGATTGATAGATCAGGAATTGCATAAGCAATACATAAAGGATTGATCGACTGAATTATAAGATTGATAGATCAAGCATTGCATAGGCAATACGTAAAGGATCAAACATCAACATACAAATTACGTCGACAATCAAGCATTGCACAAGTAATACACAATTGATCAAACATCAACATATAAATTACGTTAACTATGAATCAGACGACAAGAAGTGTGCACGTGACAGTAGCCACGAGACCCTGGTTCAAAATACCTTGCTCCAATACCCGAAGTTATTTTAGCAGTCACCGACAAATTAATTACGTGGATATAATAAATTTTATATATAAAAGGAGCTTCCCCACCTCACTTTATATATGGGTTCAAGATATGACGAGAAAAGGAAATCATCGCTATTTGCAACAAATTACTTGGACAAGAAGTCACAACGAATCTTTTATTAGTTTAAAGTATGTATTTCCAACATCCGATCTTGGTTCCATATATAACACAGTGAGAACTCCCTTCTCATCGATATGTTATATATATATTCCTTGATAGCTTCAATAGACATTCGACCATATATTAGGTTATAAAAACAGCCTTGTACGCGGATTCAAGTACAATACTAATGATTACTCGAGAATCTCGCGAGAAACTACTCACGAGACCTTCGTGTAGTCAATTACAGATTAGGAGTTGCCTGAGAAACAACACCCCTATTCTGCTAACTATTCCTTGACCTCCCGCTCACTCTACGAGTGCTAGGCATTAATACCTATATCTTTTCAACGATCTACTTTCAAGATATCACCATATCCCACCAACACTTCTGTCCAAATTTATGTAGCAAATAGTTTCACTTCTAAACCAATATTCTCCAGTTGGCCGAATTTCACAACGAAACACCCACTTATGGTATATCCCTGTACCACACGGAGGCCTAGGGCTTTTGGATCTACCAAAACAACTAATGGGTAGACGGGCAACATACCTCTACGACCTTTTGGACTGCAATATAGCCTTTACTCATCCTCTCCACACCCTTCCCGATTTTAAGGTGATGCAGGCCCATGCCCAGTCAACCCTTAACACTTTGGTAGAGCAACAGTTTTCAAACCAAACTGATATCCGCGACTATACCTTCTTCCATTTCCAGCAAACAATCGCGTGCGCTGACATCCCTGGGCGCTATTCACTGACAGGTGTGTGAGGTGTGAGTGTTGGGACGAAGTTGGAGAAATGAACGAGGGGCACGCCAAGTGTTTCCAATTGTCGATTGCGAGAGTACGTCAGCAAATTTTGCTGATAGTAGTGACGGCCGATGAATTGATCATAGTTGAGCCCAATCGTAGCGCGGAGGTGTGGGGGCTCGGCTTTAGCAACATGAAGGATATTAAGATTTGTGTTCTCTGAAATATTCGTGAGTATTCTTAAGTCCTGTTCATGATGGCTGGATAGACGAGGAAGCAAAGCAAGGTAGTAAGGTAAGCTAGTGATGCTTTGTCCTGTCAGTGAATAGCGCCCAGGGATGTCAGCGCACGCGATTGTTTGCTGGAAATGGAAGAAGGTATAGTCGCGGATATCAGTTTGGTTTGAAAACTGTTGCTCTACCAAAGTGGTAAGGGTTGACTGGGCATGGGCCTGCATCACCTTAAAATCGAGAAGGGTGTGGAGAGGATGAGTAAAGGCTATATTGCAGTCCAAAAGGTCGTAGAGGTATGTTGCCCGTCTACCCATTAGTTGTTTTGGTAGATCGGTGAATTTTTTTTTTTTTTTTTTCAATAGTTCATAATATTTTATTAATCTATATAGAGTAACTAATGTCTACTTTAAATCCATACTTCAACAATAGCACCATTATATAAACGAAATAAAACACCGTCAAGAAAAAGGAGAAAAAGTCTAGTTAAGGGTAGATAAAAACCTTAAAAGAAAATGATTTGTATCAACAGCCACAAGGCCAATGCACGATGGCCTAGATAGTTCAGCACTCCGGAGCAATATCCCAGAAACCAAATTTGTAATTATAAGTAGCTTTGAATAATCGAATGGCATGGTCATCTAGTGGGACCATCAGAGCAGTGTCTGCATGGAAAAGGATAGCCTGAAGCTGTGAATTGATATAGACCAGCAAAGCCAAGAAGCGATTGATCTGATAAAGCTCCTCATCTGTCCATTTATGGTTGGCGATGAAGTGCGGAGTTTGTAGGTGAGTGAGCAGCAAATTGGTGGCTGCTTTCCAAATGAGGGCAGTGCCTGGGCATTCAAAGAGAACGTGACTAATTGTGCCATCCCTGCATGGGACAGGAGATATGGCTGGTGGTTCAGGTGGATCCATGGAAGGGTGACGCGTGGGACAGAGACGGCAGGGGTCAAAAAAAAACAATGATTGAGTTGTCCAAGATTGTTGTTGTTGTTGTTGTAATTGATCTATTAACATGGTGGTTCAGCCCATTTATGAGAGCAAACACCGCTATAGAAATATACATACATATATGAAATATATATCCACTCCTAAAGCCAACATTAGCAGGCACATACCTAACATAGCTTATACATATGTTGCTATATAACCGAGCACAGCACGTCTCCAGAGGGAGCTCATAGAGACCCTCAAGCAGGATTACAATTTACCACCAATGGCCTGCACCATGAGGGGCACCATGGCCGATCGACTCGGACTCCATGATGCCTACTCCATCTATACCACCGTTAAAACCCACAACCGTCTAAAACCACACCCTGAAGTGTGAGCACCATTGCAGGAAAGGTATGGAACCATTTCTGATTATAGAGCAATTCCTGGGCGGCGTGCAGCCCGACCCGCGAAACTTTTTCTTGCCCCAGGAGTCAGGAGTCAGGACTCGAACCTGGATCTGTGCGCTATGACCGTCTTAGCCTTCGTTAGACCAGTTCCTAAGTATCGCAATAGCAACGATATTAATCGCGGATGACCCTCGAGGTTCGAACCCGCGACCTTTGGCCACCGTATAGCTTTTGTTTTTAGGGTGCTGCACCCTGCCTTTCCCACTGAGGGGGGTTGTCGTCGTTGTTGTTGTTGTTGTCCAAGATGCAGCATGTAGTAGAACTCGCTAAAAAATGGGAGTACATTGCGCTTTTTACCAATCCAGGTGAAGAAGGATTTCCATTGATTTGGCGGGATCTCAAGCTTTTGTTTCCAATACAGGTCTATGCGAGCATGGAGCGATGGAAACGTTTGGAAAGTTTGGAAAAGTGAAAAATGGCCGCAGAAGTAAGAGCGGCAAGGGAATGTAATCAATTATATTTAGCGTATTTGGGTTGCATAGTGTAGTGGTTATCACCTTCGGTTTTGATCCGGATAACCCCGGTTCGAATCCGGGTGCGACCTTTTTTTTGAATTTGGTTTTTATGTGATCACAAGAGAGAACAATTTGAAAAAGGACAGTTGAAAATAACGAGACTTCAGGAACACAGGAGGGCTCCAGAATCCTGGTTATCAAAATCTCTTATTCCAGAGTAATAAAAAGTCAGTTGAACTCTTTGAAGTGAACTAAAAGATTACTTTACTTTTTGAGCAATCTAGCAAATGTTCTTTAAAAGTCATAAAAGAGGCTGGATATAAGGTCTTTCTCTAAGGCAAAACAAACAAAAATTAATCAACCTTTAAAACATTTATCAAATTATTTTACCTTTTGGCTTTTTAAACAAATTACAAAAAGAGTCAGATTAGCCTTCACGATCATAAGGAGGTAATGAAGTATGGCGGTCAAACTGGAGGAACCTCCTACTTTAGCATGATGTTCCCAAAAGTTCTTGAGTGCCTATTATGTGTATATTTAATTATACTCCGCAAACATTTCATCAATCTCATCTTCCAACTTAGTTTCATTCTTTCAGGCTCCATATAGGAGCCCCTGATACTGTTTTAGGAAATCTTGACCCATGTTTGCATGGCAAAACCAAGACATGACAGATTATATTGCAGAAGATAGGGCTCGACTCCTGGAACGGCTGTAAGATGATACCCATGGAACAAGCTTAGGAAATACAGCGCTAGGAAATATATATCCTCTGGATACATATCTTAACTGTGCTTTATCAGATTCAAAGAAGTGGTCAGTGAGGGAGTGGGCAAGTATTTTCATAACTCGATCATAATAGCATATATAAAATATATATGGTTGCGGCGAGTCCCACAGTGTTTTGTCGCAAAGTATTGTCTTTTTTCTAATGAACGGCTCAGTTACGTAAAAACTACTGTTTGCGTGGGAGTTGCTTTTTCTCTGAAGGAACTGCTTTTGTGTTTAATAGCAATAATTTTTCATTCAACTTACTGTCTATGAAAAAAAAATAACTTAATATATTTAAGAATTATCTTTATCAATATATTAATATATATTGAAAGTTAGTTCTAACTGGTAAAGATATTTGATAGCGTAAAGGGTCAAAACTTGGGTCAAAACCTAATTCTTTGGTGAAAAATTCAGTTCTCTAAACAGAAGGAAAAGAGCCTTTCCTACGTAACAAAGCCGTCTTTTCGAGAAAGGGTAGTACTTTGCGACAAAACACCGTGAGACCCGCCGCGACTATATATTATATATATATATATATATATATATATAATATAATATAATGTATCGGAGAATGCAAGTATTGGACTCTGGACCTCTAGGCTCTGCTGGTCCCCCAAGTTCCAACCCAGGATCCTGATAACAGAGGTCAGGCGGCATGTGGTAGCTGTTATCTATAGTATCGGCCTACCCCGATGCACCGACCGTTGCGAGGAACAGAACTGCGATAAAATGATCGCCTCGTCGCCAGTATTGTTTGCCGCTGCATTATCCATAGAGCCATTTTCGGCCGTGTCTTACAATTTAGCCAATAAAACTGCAATTCGTCGCAATCATCCACACACGTACGACTTAACAGTTTTAGGAAATTGCCTTTAATTGTCATATTATAATATATAATATATTATATATATTATATAAATACTTTCTCGTATATTATGTTTGGGTATTAGCTCTGAACTAGTTTCTCCACGTGCATCTTCCGTAGGATAATGTTGATACATCTTCCTTTAAATTTTCCTTGAGGATATTAAGCTTTGATTTTCTTTTCTTCCCTTGTCTTCTTTTCTATATTCTTAAAACACCCAAGGAATCCAAATTACAAATGACTCAAATCTCAGCTCTTTCAAAAGATGTCATCAGCTATGTCAAGCACGAGATTGCCGAACTAAGCGATGAGCTATATGCTTTCCAACATGAGATTTGGAAGAATCCTCAGCTAAACTTTGAGGTAAGTTCTTTTTACATTCGTCTTCTGCGTTTTGTGAATATTGTTAATTCGTACTAACCACCAAATAGGAAGTGATTGCTCATGATGTTATGACTGCCTTCATGGCTAAGCAGGATGGATGGAAAGTGACTAAACATGCTTTTGGTTTAAACACATCTTTTGTTGCTGAGTTCTCCTACAAGTCAGAAGAAAATTCGACTGTTATATCATTCAATGCAGAATATGACGCCCTACCTGAAATTGGCCATGCCTGTGGTCATAATTTGATTGCTGTCTCAAGTGCTACAGCTGCAATTTCTGCGGCTTTGGCCATGAAAAAGTTCAACATTCCAGGTACTGTTAAATTATTTGGTACTCCAGCGGAAGAAGGTGGAGGAGGTAAGATTAAGATGATTGATGCCGGTGCCTATGATAATGTTGATTGCTCACTTATGGCCCACCCAGGAAACGTTGAACCAACAGCACTAATGCACACCGCTGCTTACACAAGAATGTCTGTCCAGTATTTCGGTAAAGAGGCACATGCTGCAGCATTTCCTTGGGAAGGTATTAATGCTTTGGATGCCATGGTTGTTGCATATAACGCCGTCTCAGTGTTGCGCCAGCAATTTATGGAAGGAGATATTATTCAATGTAACATTGAAGATGGTGGTCTTGCACCAAATATTATCAGTGCTCATACGTCAGCAAATTTTATTGTCAGATCAAAAACAAGAAGTAGATTGGAAGATCTAAAGCAGAAAGCAGTCGATTGCGTGAAAGCTGGCGCCATTGCCACTGGCTGTAAATTTAAAATCACTTGGCAGATGGACTACTACGATATTATCTCAAATGAAGTCATGGCTGCCACTTACAGATCTTACATGAACAAGTATTTTGGTAACAATATTCCGCCAATTGAGCAAGAAAGGATTACAGCAGTTACTGGTGCCTCCTCTGATCAAGGTAATGTCTCATGGACTGTCCCTTCTATTCATCCAAACTTCTTTGTTAAGTCTGTTGCAGGACCTCATAATCCAGGATTCACTGAAAATGCTAAAAGCAAACAGGCCCATTTCTCAGCTTTAGATACTGGTATGTGCCTAGGTTTTACTGGACTTGAACTTCTACTGGATTCCAATTTGCTTGCTTCTGTTAAGGCCAAATTTGCAGACGATATGGAGAGATACAAGCCTAAAACAATAGGAGGAATCGATTACACCATTCAAGATTTACGTCTAGATTGACATGGTGCTGATATATAGCTTTAAACGTTCACATTGTATACATCCTTTGCGACTAGAAATCACTTTAAAGCAAATAATGAGATTCATATTTTCTTGTAGTATTTTGGCAGCCGATTTTTAGAATCCTCAGATTTGGCCGAGAAGAGCGCAATAGTGTATCCTTTAGCTTTACAACTCATCGAATGGCACATCGGGAAGTTCCAACAATTACTCAAAGCTTCCAATTTTTTGGTCAATCACGCTTTAACCAAAGCCTAAAATATCTCACGGTATATATAATTTATATATATAGGTAAAGTATTTGAACTCGGCACGTTCTCTATTATATGAGGGCTGAACTAGACAATTACAGCTGGCCTCAAGACCAGTTTTTGGGGATACGTATACGCAATGAAATATAAGCAAACATACCATTTTCTTAAGTCACCACTCTAGTATAAAAATTGATTCTATCTCAGAGATGTCTTGGAACACTGTTGACAACTTAAATAACTCTTCCACTACAAGAAAAGGTTGAATAAACTACCTCAACGTAAATTACGAGTCAAATTGACATGGCTTTTACTTGCATTCAGGAATCAGGAGTCCTAGCAATTTTTGAATTTTTAATCTTGATTTCCACTTTTTTAAATTCACCTTTTTAAATCGGTTTGCTGTGTCTGGATTTTGAGACCATGATACGGTTGGTTTAAGAATTTAGGTATGTTGCAGCCATCGAGAAGAAAATCAGCGTTATGGGTTAAAAGAACATTGAATGACTAGTAGTTTGACATTGTCTTCCAAGTTTGAAGAGACAAGTCTGTTGTCATCAAGTAAAGCTTAATTCAATCAGTTCCAAAGTATGGCTACGGTTGAGTTTGATACAAGAAAATTATCAAGACCAACACACTAAGCGTTTGGAATGCCTCAAGCTTGCCAGTAAACATGATGCAAAATCAGCTTTTTTTGGGTTTTAGAGCAGTTTTCTTCAGATATGAATGGAACAAATCTCTTCTTTGATGATAAAAAAGTAGTGATTATATATCTTTATTGCTTCTCATATTGAGTCCTTGAAGTATCTGTTTAAAATCATTGAGGTCACTACAGAAATGGTCTTTTGGTGACTAACCATTTGGAACAAAAAATACCAAGATAGCAATACCAGTTAATACGGTGCACTACTCTTTATCTTTATATAAATATATATATATATATATATATATATATTATATATTAAATTATGGTAATTGAGAGAATTTATTGAAATGTTTTAAAGAGCATTGGCTCAAATAGATAATGCCAAGAGTTGTAATATCCGCCTGGGACTTTTGGAGTCTTGAGTCTTAACTCTTAAGTCTGACTCTCTTGTCCCAAACAGACTTCACCGACGTCTGCGAGCAGTCCGGCGTCCGGCATCCGTACTCTGCACTGTGCAGCACCCCGCATATTGGGACGCCGTTGAAAAGCCCGCTGTTGTTGAAAGCTGCTGGAGAGAGATTGAAATAAAATTTCGTTATCGAATGACTTGCTTTATAAATCCTCTTTCCCAATCCATATATATCTTTGGACTGACTTCTTTATCCTGTCTGTTACTTTGATTTTTTCTTGTTCACCATCACCATCTACAAATATGGGAGAAGGGGTGAGAACGACGGTCTGCGTATTTTGTGGATCATCCTATGGCTCCAAGCCAGCTTTTACGAAAGCTGCGAAAGAGCTAGGAGAGCTACTCGCACAGAAGAATTACGGTCTAGTATATGGTGGAGGAACAACTGGTTTGATGGGGGCAATTGCAAAAGCAGCTTCTGTAAACGGTGGTTACGTTCATGGGATTATACCAAGTGCTTTAGTTACAAAGGAGCGCGCCGACGAAAGTATGATTGAAGAGGCTAATCAACAAGTTATGAAAGGTGTTTCAAACCATAAGGGAACAACTTTCATTGATGACAACTACGGAAAAACTACAGTCGTCGCTGATATGCATACAAGAAAGAAACTGATGGGTCAAGAAGCAGACGGTGGATTTGTTGCTATGCCTGGAGGATTTGGAACGTTAGAAGAGATTATGGAGGTAACGACATGGTCTCAGTTAGGAATTCATAAAAGACCCGTTGTTATTTTTAATATTGATGGATTTTATGATAAATTTATCAAATTTCTCGAAGAAGTCGTTTTGAATGGATTCATCTCCGAAAGCCATAAGAAAATTGTTCACATAGCTACAACTGCTGAAGAAGTTATTGAAAAGCTAGAGAGGTACGTTGCACCAGAAGGAAGGTATAACCTAGAATGGAGTAGTCAGTAAGACGATGACTTCTATATTTTATATATATATAGATTTCGTATATGTTGAATCGATTACGGAGAACACTTTAATTGGATAAGAATAGCCGCCAAAAATGAGAGATCAGTGTGGCTTAGGAATGCGATCTTAGTAAACGCGTGCATTTACAAGTTTGGGCAATTCTAATGGCCTGTTTTGTCTTTTCTTAAATGAACGGCTCAATTACGTAAAAACTTCTGTTCACCTGGGGGCTCTGTTTTTCTCTAGAGAGACTATTTTCACCTTTAATAGCGATCATTTTTTCATTCCGCTAACTGGTTGTCCAAGACTTGACTTTATATTGAAGGATTATTTTTGTCGATATCTTAATATATAAACAAAGCTAGTTCTAACTGGTAAATGTATAAAAACCTGGGTCAAAAACTAATTCTTTCTTAAAAGCTCAGTTCTGTGAACAAAAAGAGAATTCTTAAAGGAATAGACCCGTTTACGTAATTGAGCTTTTGATTGGAAAAGAAGAGCACTATATATATATATGTACTTTGCGACAAAACACCCTGAGACTTGCCCAAAATATATAGCCTGAGCAAGCCATTTAAAAGGATCTGCCATTTATTCTTAAACAAAGTGTCGTTCATCTTATTGGCCAAGGAGAATACCCATGCTGGAATGGTTTCTTCCAAACCTATAGCTAGCAGATATATATATATATATATAAACAAAATTGATTCAAATATTTATGCCATTTACAGAACGACTAGTGAGCACCAGAATTAACGAGATTTTCATTTGATCGCTACTATATAAATGCAAAATTAAGAAGCCATAATTTCGAGGATGGATCATAGTATATAAATATATATATATATATATTTATACATACCATACCAATTTTGTGAAGCCTGAAAAGCGGAAACACTTTGTGTGGACCACATAAGGCTTGTAACTTTCTTTGCCAATTCACCCACCCCTTTCCTGTCGAAATGCAGTCTCAACAAATATTGTACGAATTAAATTGGAGTTAATACACTTGAAAATCAAATCGATCGATTTGTATATGCTTGTGAATGAGAGGGATGATAACCGATTATAAGAAATAGCAACGCTGGTGTCTGACGACAAATTAACAAAACAGATTCGCCATTATTGTTGATGTGCTGTTACTTGTGCTGTTACTCATGGAGTCAGGTTGCTGGTGTTCTTGACTTCGGGTAGCAAAATCAATGATATATTATATATGCATGCTAAATATATATTCGATAGTCTTCCTTGTCCTGTGAGACCACCGCCACCTTAATAGAATCTGAACCTGTATGACTTTTGTATAATATACCACTGTTGGTATTGCAAATTTTATAGTAATGTTTCAAGATAAAGAAGGATACAAGGGGTCTGAGGAGAAAGCGCTGTAATTAACTGTTTTCTTAAATGTTGTTTAGGAGAACAATAGCGGAAGAGCCGAACAATGACCGAAGACAGAACAAAAACAGTGATAGCTTTGTTTGATACCTGAAAGTGCTGAAATTCTTTATCTATAAATTTGCATATTATATACGTCGAGTCAAGATCAAGTTTTTTCAGTCTCAGAGAGCTGATTGATCAACTAAAAACAACGTGTCTACTATATGGATCCTTCCCTCCTCTTGTGCACTGACACTGGGATAAGTTGGAAAAATATACAGCGAGGCTACTGTGGTCGAGCTTTATTTCCAAAGAGCAAATTCATTTGATAGCCATATATATATATATACTATCTGAGATGAGAGGAGAGGAGGGAAGGGGAGTGAGCATTCATGCCATTCTACTGAAGTAAGTATCTGACATCCCCACTGACTGTCGTGGTTGAACGAAGAAAGCAAAAAGAAAGAGTGAACTGAGATGTCGAAAAGCCATCGCGATGCACAACCCTCTCCCTATATGTAATATATATTACAGAATACTGAGTGAGCGGTCGGTGGGAGAGACAGCCACGCCCCAGGGTTGAGAACGGACGTTATCGATGAAGCCCCTGGCTGACCAGAGAAGATCGCAATCAGCGGAAAAGCTAGCCAACTGATACCATCGAGTCAATTGAACGGCAAACCCCTTTTAACGGGACGCCCAGACCAGCAGCCGCGGATATACCACACGGTACACTTGTCACTGGGTCACTAGGAGAGATAATGAAAATAAAATTAGGAACTGGATACTACAAATAGCTTGTGCGGCTCAAATCCCGTCTATATTCGCCTGTTTAAATTCTAGTTACTCTTACGATCGGGTTCGCAAAATTATTCGCCTTTGCCGAATCCAACCTATTCCGATAGATATAAATTTATATATATATAAGGAGTAAGATTAGTCTCTCTTGAATGCTTTGCTCCTTTATCCTTTCTGCTCTCGTCTCCGGTCAACATACCTTAGAAGAATGTCTGATAACGAAGTCAAATACGAACAGAAATCCCTCAGTGAGGATGGAAAAGTGGAATCCGCATTTAAAGTTGAAAGTTACGAGCTAGTTGACCCTGAGATTGAGCATAGAATCATCAGAAAGTTTGATTTGTTCCTTTTACCTGTCCTTGGTATTTGTTATGGTCTAAGTTTTTTGGATAAAACTACACTAGGGTACTCGTCAGTGTTTGGCGTGATCACAGATAACCACTTACAAGGTATGCAGTACTCCTGGTGTTCCTCGTTGTTTTATTTTGGATATCTGTTTTTCCAATACATTGGTACATTGTTTTTGATTCCCAAATTACCACTGCAACGTTTACTGGGCAGCACTTTCTTTTTGTGGGGTTGTATCCTTATTGCCTTTATTGGGAGCAACAGTTTTGCGAAGCTCGCAACCTTGAGATTTTTGCTTGGATGTCTGGAATCGGTGATCTCCCCTGCATTTGTTTTGATCATGGCAATGTTCTATCCAAAGAAGTATCACTCGAGTCGTTCTGCTTTCTGGATCTCATGTAATGGTTTGTTTGGTATCTTTGGTGGTGTGATGACGTATGGTATTGGTCACATAGAATCAGGTCCTTTCAAGGGATCACAATGGAAATATATCTACCTTATCTTAGGTTCTGTTTCGGCCGCTTGGGGTATTGTTATCTTTTTCTATCTTCCAGCAACATCAGCAACTGCATTCTTTTTAACACCAGAAGAACGAGAAGCTTCTGTGAAAATTGTTGCTTCAAACAATATGGGTATTAAGACTTCAAAAATAAATTGGGGGCAAGTCAAAGAAGCTCTGATGGACATCAACTGTTGGTTGTTGATGTTGTGTTCATTTTGCAATGCTGTTCCATCTGGTGGTCTATCAACATTTGGTAGTATTATTATTTCTGGTCTTGGTTTTACAAACATTGAAACTACCTTGATGAATATTCCATTATCTGGTGTTCTATGGATTATGTGTTTGATATATGCATTTCTAACTCAGACAATCACCAAAAACTACCGTTTGTTGACCGCTGCTGCTTTTATGATCATCCCAATTATTGGTACCGGGTTAATTCATGGTCTATCCGACAAATGGGGTAGACTTGTTGGTGTTTGGCTTTTAGGTGTTTTTGTTATTGGTTTTGTTTCGTGTTTGTCCACAGTTTCCTCCAACGTTGCAGGCACAACAAAGAAGTCAACCTGCTCGATGATGGTTTTTGTTGGCTATTCAGTTGGTCAAATTGCTGGTCCTCAAGTTATGAAAGCTTCAGAGAAGCCAACCTACAGGAGTGGTATCGTTGCTATGCTTGTCACTTTGATTCTCAACTTTGCTTTCATCATCTGCTTACATTTCTCATACAAATTTGAAAACGATAAACGTGACAAGGCTCAAGGTGAACTGACCTTCGAAGAGATTGAAGAAGGTAAATCAAATGGTTTCAAGGACATGACCGACAAGGAGAATCCTTACTTTAGGTACGCTTTATAAACTTCAGTGGTAAAATTTGCTAATCCCAAATTTGCGTACTCCTAAATTTGAATAATAAATAGCTTGAATCTTTAGTCGGAATTAGATGGTAACTGACGCTGTTGGCTTGACCTTAGAACGCCCAGTATCATCGCTAGTAGGGTAAGAACCAAGAAGGTTTGGTAGTGAGAACTCAGCTCCCAACATCTTTATTACTGTAACATATTATTGTTTTTTATTTTTGACGGAATCCACGCTAGCTACTAGAGCGAAGTGAATCTTCCTGTTCGTGTCATATGGTGAAGTGACTATACTTAAGCCATTCAAATGATAGGGAAGTTATTCACCACTTTATAGTTCCTGGTCGGTCTTACCCTAATTACCAATGCGAGAAAGTATGGTATAATTTTTCTTCTTGATCAAACTTGGGCGTACTGCTATCTTTGTTTGAGCGACCTGCTTCTCAAATAGTAATCACGACCGTGGTGGGTTATAGCTACAATCATTCTCATCAGTTGTGCCTCATAGTTCAACAGACATCAACTTGCCACCCGTCAATTCATTTTTGTCAGCAGAATGCCCGAATTACTGTCACATTTTGTCACAGCTCAGCTGATATAACCTGTTTACCTTCAAGGGGTCCCTGACTCCTGAGGTAGGTCAGAGACGCTCTACTGGATCTGTAGAAAGTTAGCTACTTACTTTAGGTGACCTTTTTCAGACTTTTGGTCAACGTAGATCCAGTAAAGATATAATCTCTAAGAAGAGCTTTCTCTTCAAGAAGAAGAAGAGAAATATTAATATGCGAGATAAATTCGTCGAAAGAAACATCAGCCTCAGCGTCTTAGAGTGATAGATATTAGAACCTTATTTTTACCCTTTAGACTATCGACTCCAGAGTCCAGGCTTCCGAAGTCCCAAGGAAAGATCTCTTAGGTAATAAATGCCTTCTAACAAGGCAATACCTTAATATTATCTATTCTAGAGTCTATCACAAAGATAATCTAATTATTATTATATGGACTTCAGTAATCGCTATTTCAATCTAGGTACATACACGATAATTAAAGTTAACTGCCCATGCCATATTTACTTGATATTTCAACTACATGTTTTTAAAAAAAAGTACGTTTTCCGTTTTCATACTACGGTGGAATATAATTCTAGCTTGTAAACGGGGTTTTGTAACTGCTGAAGTTAGAACTTAGAAGGCGGTAGAGCCAAAAATAAAATGGGGAAACAATCGGGGCTGAGAACACCTAGTGACATAAGCAATTAATCAGCTACGCTAGTCTTGGCTTTGGAATTCTAATTTCTGAGAAGCAGCGGCGACGAGACCGTATAAAGTAATACAAAAACAGAATTCGGAAATTTGTATGCGTACCTATTCGGTCAGGAAAAAAGACAAACCCTGGTGAGTGAGGGAGGCAGAGTTACAAAGATCTTGAGCTCACCGTAGTTGAGATTCGTTATAGGCCGTGCTGTCACCATCATATAACTATCACACTCGATAGTGAGTAAATAGTCTTTACCAGTTGTTGTCGACTTTTTTTGTGATTTCCAATAGTAAAAGAACAGTTCCGTCGTCCCGTCAGCAGTTACCGATTCGGATTTTGTAATCATGACAACATTTGAAAAAGTGGTGAAGGTAAGTTATCACATATTTAAATCCCGTTTATGGCTTGCCGATACGCAGAATAGAAAATACTAACAGAGATAAAACTATTCCATGTTTTTTAAAGGGTGCCACAAAAATCAAGCTGGCTCCTCCAAAGCCGAAGTATATTGAGCCAATCTTGCTGGCAACTGCCGAAGGAGTCAAGTCCGAGAACTTTAGGGTGATAATGAAGTCTTTAGCAAATAGATTAGAGGATTCTGCATGGTCTATAGTTTACAAGGCATTAATAGTTATACATATCATGATTAGAGAAGGCGATGACAATGTTACTATTCAGTATTTGGCTAGACATAGTCACATGTTAGAATGTAACAACATCAGAAGATCTAATGGGACTTTTATTGCCAACGGAGGAGACTTGAAGACTTTAATCAATTACAGTAAGTATTTGAAAACAAGAGCGATTGAATACGCCAAAGTGGGTCATGACTACATTAGAGAAGTTAAGAAGCCTGTGACAACCTGGTCCTCAAAAGAAAATGGTTCGAGACTGAGAACAGTATCCGTTGAGAAGGGTCTCTTGAGAGAGGTTGAAAGTGTACAGAGACAGATAGAAGCGTTGATCAGATGCAAATTTGCAGAACCTGAAGTTAATAATGATGTGGTGATATTGGCCTTTAGAATGCTTGTCAACGACCTTTTAACACTGTACGAATCTTTAAACGAAGGTGTTATCAACATCTTGGAGCACTACTTTGAATTGAGCAAACCAGACGCTGATAGGGCTTTTAGTATTTACAAAAACTTCACGAAGGAAACCGAGCAAGTTGTTTCCTTTTTGAGGGTTGCCAAACATTTGGAACATCTAACCAAGCTACACGTCCCAACTATAAAGCATGCCCAAACGGGCCTAACTAGTTCGTTGGAAGAGTACCTAAACGACCCTAGCTTTGAGGTGAACAGAAGACAATATTTAGCGGAGAAAAGCATCAAAAGCGAAGCATCCGAATCCAAGTCTAAAGCTGTTGAATCCGCTCCTGCACAAAACCAGTCTCAAGGTGATAATGATTTGCAACAACAGCAAAATCAGCTGCAGCAAATGGTGATGCTGCAACAACAGCAACAGCAACAGTTGCAACAGCAGACAGGTTTTAATCCTTTTGCTACTCCTGGTTTTATTCAATTTCCTCAAGGATTCAGTACTCAACCACTGCTGCAAGAAACTCAATTCACCGGCATGACACAAAACCAACAATCCCAATTATCTCAACCATTAATGCCACAGTCCACTGTGCAACAGTATATCCCACAACCTCAACAATCACAGGCCACTGGATTGCAACAATTACCACTTCAAACTCCTCCTCCGCAAGTCTCTGCTAACTTCACTGGTGCGGGATTTGGTGGTTACGGCAATCAACCTACTCAACTTTCTCCACAACAAGCCTTGGCTTTGCAACAGACGACTGGCAACCCATTCGGAATGTCTCCTCAACAGGCTATTAGACAGAGTTCTATATCAAATTTAAGAGGAAATCTGAACAGATCATCCTCGCTGTCTCAATTCTCTTCGAATGGCTCTCCGTCCACTGGTAACATGGTTTCACCATCAAGAGCTTCGTCGAATCCGTTCAGTACAACGAGATTTTCTGACAGCTCTAACACTACTCCTTTCACGTTTGAATCCAATTCTCCTGCTCAACCAAAGCAGTTGCTACCAACAGCTACCGGTACGAACCCATTCAGGTCTGCCGAACTAGTTAATGTTAATAATAACACGGCTATTTCACAACAAGAGCAACCAGTACAAAGACAACCGACTGCTGGTGGGTTAGAGAACTTACCAACGATGCCAGTTTTTCCTGAAACCCAGAGAGCAGCGTACGAGCAACAATTGCAGCTAAAAGCCAATCAGGATCTTCAACAACAGAAGATGATCTTGGCCCAACAACAGCAACTGCAACTCCAACAGGCTCAAGCCCAAGCTCAAGTTCCACAGCAAACAGGATTTAATCCATTTGCCCAGCAAGCGCAACAGCAACAATTACAGCCATTGGCTACTGGTTTTACTTTCACCAGTCAACAACCACAACAAACAACACAATTTGCTGGAGTCAACTTGCAACCGCAGCAAAACAACCAATTTACTGGAATGCAACAGCAACAACCACAAGCACAACAAAATTTCATTCAGCAGAGCCCATTGCAAATTAACGGTATGCAATCCCAGGCTACTGGATTCAATCCGTTTGCCCAACAACCAGTTCAAAGCCAACCACAAGTTCAGAGCTATAATGGTGTCTACAGCGGACCTAATTTGCTATGAGTATTGCTAGATGAAACCCAAAAATGAGATAACCTTCTATGTGTTCTTCTTCTACTTAGTATTTTTTTTTCCACTTCTTACTCCTTCGAATATTTGTAACTTTTTTACATCACATATCATTATTTTCTTCTTTCGTTTTACTTTCAATTAGTTTTTAGAATAATATTACTAATGTTTATTTTCTTTTGATGCGACTTTCAACAAATTCTGTAGTTATAGATCTTAGGACGATTGGCATCCTGAATCCTGAATCCTGACTCTTGCAACTTTGAAATGTTAAGACACCTGAAAAAACACTACAACTTTACTAGAAACAATATTAGATATTTAATAAGTCATAAAATAATTAACATTAGCGTTAAACATGGATAGCATAAATATTCAAAAGCATAAACTGGAATAAGATTCATTCATTCATTCATTCATTCAAAGACTTGCTCACAATGATGCGAAGAGAAAGCTCAAACTTTGAACTTAGGAACGTCTGTAAAGATCACTTAGCAGTTGATCTTATATTCTCTTGCCTTACCATCACCTGTAGCAAGATACTTTTTGATCAAATTATCTTCTCTCTCGTTCGGCGTGTAGAAGTCTGACTTTGTGTAATGCTTCTTTTGAGCCTCGATTCTCTCTTGATCTAACTTTGACTTGATAGCATTGGCGAAAGTTGGTCTTGCGAGGACTGCAGTCAAACCCAGAGGAACAGCAACTAATGAGACACCACCTAGGAATTGTAATGGAGTAACTGGAGCCATTGTAATAATAAATTTGTTTTTGTTTGTATGTAAGATTAATAGATATATGTAATTATCTGATGTAGAACAAGTATGGAGAAACAAATAACCCCTTCACACTACATGAGGCGAGATGATGGAGGGTATTTATACACAGATAGATTACACCTACGAGTCAAGAAGCATCGTTACGAGTCAGTTAGTTATCTCACGCTCTGTGATAACAAAAATCACACAAGAACTACTGTAGAGATATGGAGTGATCAGATTTCAGCAGATCGTACCATCCCTTGAGTGGCTTGAAAAACAAACAATCAAAAAGTGTACACGCAACAGCAACAGGGCTCCAAGACACACTGAAAAACTTGAATGAAAAAAAAAGCAGGTGATCCTCTTGAAACGTCAACACAAGGCGGTGCTCAACGGGGCAGGCCTTGCATCTGCTTGGTGGGGCAGCCTTCAATCAGCGTAGGGATTCGGTTTCGCTGACACGAGTTTTTCCGGCGACAAAGCATGGTAGAATTGTGGTGCCCGTGCTGGCCCGGGCAGACAGCCTGTTCTTAAAGCGGGCGCACATGCTAATCCCGATGGGTCGCAGTGTGAATCTCTGTATCTCTTCGACGCTCACGCCTGGTGGCCCCACTTTCCGTGACCGCCCGGTTGCTGCAAAACTCGGTAGTGAAATTGATACTGGTATGCAGTGTGAACTCTGGAGGTCAGCCAGGTCACTTGCAAATTACTGCTGCTTTCTTTTATGTCCTCACTACCTATATAGCTATATGATTGAAGTATATACCCTTTTGCTGATGTGTGAACGATTTGAACGCGATGTTTCCTATACTACAAAGGCCTTTGGTTCAAGTGGAGGTTCGGTATCTGGTAGACTGGTACCACTACTAATTGTTCTGGTGTTGCATTGCTGACACAGCGGGTGCCCCACTGCCCCACGCTTCTTTCTAGCTTTTTTTTTTTGTTTCTAGTGTTCTACCCTTCTTTTACTATGCGCCCATGGCTACATCTGCCATATGACATCTGACACCACCTCGCCTATTACTAAAAAAAATTCTTTATAATATATATATTAGGTACTTTGTTATTAAACTTTACTTCTATTTTTATGCTTCTACCTCATGAGTTTCAAGTTTCAGCAATTTCTATCCATCCATCCGTCAGTCATGCTAGCGTGGTGTACACTCTCTTTCTAGATTTTTCGTTCGGATCCTTAGCTTCACCTCCATTACCATCGTCTTTGAATTCATGGCTGTGATTCATACTCCACTGGTTCTTCAAGAACTTCAATCCTCCGACATTGAATCCAACCTCGTTGCAACTTTTCTTTAAAACCTGTCTCAATTGGTCTTTCAATTGCGTAATCTCCAATTTGACATCCTCGTCTTTCTGGCTGATCAACTCCATAGAGTTGGTTCTCACCACAAAGAACAAAGCCCTGCAGATAGCAGAGATAGAAGGTAGGTTCTTGTTGATGTTTTTAGGTGAAGTCCAAATTCTGATGAATTTCAAAAGCTTCAAAGTGTAAGAGAAAGGTAGCACAATCAATGCATCTTCTAATTGAGAGGCTTTTATCTTCAACAAGACATCTAACACGTACACTTCCGGCTCGACATTCATAGCTTGCAATAGTGGATTTCTCACCGGCTCAACAGGTTGTGTAGCAACTTTACGTAATTTGAAAGCCCTCATATCTTTTTCGTACTGTTTCTTCTCTTCCACATCTTTACTAGCCAAGTCCAACGCTTCCATCAACCTTTCCCCAGCTTTCAAAGTTTCCATAGTTTGCTTACCAACTCTGGCAACGTCATCTTCGCTTTCAGCTTCAGCATCTGGCCTCTTTGTGATGTCATCTCCTTCTAAAGACTCCAGCAACTCCTTCTCATACAGTTGATCCATTTCTTTTTCCCTTTCTTCTTCGATGAACACTTGATCGTCTGTCTCTTCCCAAATCCTTATACTGTGATCATGCGATACAGAAACAAAGAACTCACCTGTAGAACTGACAGCCAAACTCCAGACTTCTGATTGATGTGCAGCCAATTTTTGAACGTTTTCAAACTTGATACCGTCCCAGTATTTAACCATACCATCTTTGGAACAACTGAAGAAGTTCTTGGATTCTGGGATGAACTTCACACACATAATGGAGTCCTGGTGCCCAAAAAGAGATTTGTGACAGTCACCAAAATCTAAACCCCAAATTCTTATGTTCTTATCAGCAGACGACGTAATTATCATTTTTGAATCAAACGAGATGTCAATAGAAAGAACAGGTAACTTGTGACCGTACAAACTCAAATAGAACTTCAAAGTATCAAAGAAGAACACTTTAACTGTATTATCCAACAATGCAACAGCCACGTACTTAGAGTCTGGAGAAACTTTAACGCTTAAAACGTCATCGTTCAACTCCAAAGTCTTGGTGTGGTCTAAAGTCAAATTATTCACGTACTTATTCGAAGTTCCTGGCACTAATTCTTGTTCCACTTTGATACCCCAGTATTTAACAGTCTTGTCTGCTGATCCAGTAAGGATGTTTTTACCATTTGCAGTTATATCAATGGACCAGATAGCCTTGCCGTCATGCGCATCATCGATGGTATCCACGATAGAGGATGATGCCAAATCGATCAAACTTAGAACACCTTCTTTGGTACCTATGACAACTAGGGCACCACCAGGCAAGAACTTAGCTGTTAGGACGTGCCCAACTTTCTCAAAAGTTCTTATGCACGATCTAGTCTTCAATTTCCACACTTTCAACTGATTATTCGAACCAGTAATTAATAACTTATCATCTGACGAAATGTCAACAGCTCTTATATCTTGTCTATGCCCTAGATGATCCAAACTGTATTTTTCTTCGGCAATCTTGTCAGAAGTTGTATGTTTTCTGGCTTGCTCCGGAATAGGAACATGGTAATATGACACAGAGTTGTTTTTCAAAGTTAACACAATATCCAACTTTCTGTTACTTGTAATTCCCCAAGTGGCAGATCTAATCTTGGACTTGTCGTAGTATATGACGGTGAAAGGTGCAACAAGCATTTGGATTTGTGACTCCTTGATCGATTGTTTCACCTCTTCCTCACTCAGACCTTTATCTCTTAATCTATTTTCTCTCTTTGTAGTGGCTTTACTGATTTCCTTATCTGTTCTCAATCTAAACAACTCGACCGTTCTGTCGGCGTTAGACACAAAAAAGAACTCTCCTTGATTGGTCATTTTAAAATCTATATTCATCCCCCTTGATTTACTCTGCTTGTCATAACTTCCTTTCTCTATTATTTTGTTACCTTCTTGAGTTAAATCAATGGTCCATACCTTTAATTGCTGTTCAATACCGGCGGTGATACATAGTGCTTTGGATGAATTTAATCCAAGTGACCAACACTCACCTGTGTGTGCCACATGGGTTTCGATACACTGCTGGGATTTTAAATCCCAAAGCTTGATCAACCCATCTTTAGAAGTTGTAATCAAATAGTCTTCCATCTCATCAATATCTGCGTTATCCAATTCGCTCAGGTAACGTAGTCCGGTGATTTGATCTCTATGGCCTCTAAACTTCGACAGCCCAACTTCACCAACCAAATCCCAAATGATGATGTCGGTATCCCTAGAACCCGAAGCTAATCTTGTGCCTGATCTGTCAAACTTAAGTATTGAAATGGCGGACTTATGACCTGTGAAATTAATGACAACGGAACTCGAAGTGATATCCCAAACCTTGATTGACCCATCACTATAACCTGCAGCCACGATGTTTGAATTTGGCTCGTATTCCAAACAGGCAACTTGAGCTGGAGCAGATTGTGACGAGGAATCTAACGCACCAGGATTCACACCATCTCTTAATCTTTTGACCAATTCTCCAGTTTTGACGTCCCAGATGAGAATCTCTTCTAAACCTGCTGTGATCACTTGCCCTGAAGACTTCTTGTTCTGGCTTGATGGATTTATGAAGATCGAGTTTGAATCGGAGGCAATTACACCAATACAGTACGACTCTTCATAACGTTGATACGATTTGACCATTTTTTATGTATAACGATGAGATGTCTACTGGCTTTGAGCTCAAATGGTAAATTGCAATCCTTCTTTAGGAGTAATAGTTAAAAATGTCTTTAAAGCGAAACCTTAAATAAAAAAATTTTTATTTGGAAAATTTATTGTGTGAGAGTCGAGACAGTGGGAGTCGAGACACAAAAAGATCCAGATAGAGAGGTCGATCGACGGACTGAGCAGTCGATCTTGAAAAATAAAGGTGTGTGTGCACTTTGAAAAGTTCTTCTACTTGAAGAGCCGCACGTCTCTCCCACATTGAAGATCTATTCCCTTGCTGTTAAAACTTAAGATACTGCATGCTCTGGTAAGCGATTGTCATGATCTTCTTACAGAGGTTATTGACTTTTACCTACAGTACATCAATAGTTTTGTCAAAGGCGATGGTTCCATTGGTGTGAACAACGGTGTTTGTTCATTCATCTTTTTGGTGCCAACCATTTTTGAATCTCTGATTCGATTTCATAGTGGCAGATAATCCCCTTTAGACGCCACCCACTACAGAAATCTTCAATTTACAAAATTCAACATGGCCAACAATTCAGAGTTCGAAAGTTATGGGCTAAAACTCTTTTAGTTTCTAATTCTTCCTCCGCTTTCTGTCGAGTATCTATTTTATCACTGAAATTCAATAATACATCATACATTCAATTATTTAGATTTAAAATCCATGAAGAATTCACAAATGATTATTTTCATGCAACCATTCAACAAAATCGTCCATCAACACTGGCCACGACTGGTTCTCATCATATCTTTCTAATTTTTTGTCTGTTTTGTACCAATGATTGAAGAAAGGTAAAAACATGTTCCACTGGTCCCTACTGATTACCTTAACTTCCGTGTCCTTTAAGAAGTCTATAAATAATTGCAATCCCGCTTCGTAGTGGCTAGAGAGTAACAATTTCCAATAATCAACAGCTATTTCCATTGGCACGTACTTCTGTTTTGGTTCGAGTATAAACTTGTATGTGAACTCGTATAGCTTTTTGTAATACTCTTGATCATGATCATATTTAATCTTTAATGTGTTAAAAATGTAATCTCTCATTTGTTCGATCGTCACACAACCTACCTCGGTCCATTTTTTCAAAAACGAATCTTTCTTGAAGACACCTACAGATGGCGATTCAAGAAACTCGGCTAGTGGTAGAACTTCAACTGCTTCAGGGTCTATTCCAAGGTCGTCCAGATAGTCTATAGTGCCATCAATTCCAATAAAAGGTTTCCCTAGCCCGTCAAGTTGAGCTAGATTTCAGGGTAGACCCAAAGTATGTTAGTAAAAGGTTAAGCCGAAGAAAAAAAAACAATCTGTACCTACAATCTTTGTATTTATCAAAAAGAGCTTCCAAACGAGAATCAACAGTATGTACACCCGATCCAACGAAAGAGCCACGTGTTGATTCAGAACTCATATTCTTAGCCAAGTTTGGATTATTGAAATAGTCGTTCACAGCGTCTGTCACCCTGTTGTTACATCTTGCGAGATAGAAATTGGCAACTTTGGCAGAGGAGACACCGGTGACCTCTAGGAACTTCTTCACTTGCGACGACTGTGGTGGCATTATATACAACTCTGAAGGATATGTCAAATTGAAGAACCGTATATTTAGAAAGGGATACAGTGTCTAGTTATATGTGAATCCGTTCCACCTGTTGCTCAGACGAAGCGATAGTGGAAATTTGAAAGTCCACCACCTCCAGCCGTCTCTGCCACAGCACCTAACGGTTCATTACCGAAGCTCCTTTTTGCCCACAGGCATTTGCTATGTTGCTTCCCATTAGATTGGTAAATAAGGTAGAAAAACACAATTTATAGCGACATAGACACGAACATGCATTTATATACCTATTATGTCGCAAAACCAATTTTGTTATCTTCTTGCAGCCAGGTTAATCTAGACAGGTCACTTAAATCTGGAAGTGAAGGCATCCAAGTTTCCAACTTCCTCACCACAGCACCGCCTCAAATCATAGACGTGCTTTTTCGTTTCTTTGTTTACAAGACGGTTTTGTTGTGATTTGATGGGTTGGTGCCTCTTTGCAATTGATCTTGGCGATATCACCACTAAAATACAAAATTATGTCTCTTCCCTTGAGCTCGCAAGATTTCACCAGCATATTTAAACCACCTGAACTTAAATATCTCGCGTCAGATCGGGAGGATCCATCTTCAAACAAGTCATTGATCCTAGATTGGCTCTCGGAAATTATAATCAACTATAATGTTGAGATACAGGAACCGTCCTTGAGGGTGAAAAGCTCGTTAAGAAATATAGATGTTGGAAATGAAGAGCTGTATGACAGCTTACTGGAAATAACAAGAAGCCAGTTGAACCATCAGAGTTCTTGCATCGCAGATCAAATACATGGGTCCCACGACAAGTTGAACGATTTGAAGCTTTTGTTCCAATGGATTGTGAACGTCAAAAGTCGATTGGATTACTGCTATAACTTGATAAATTTGTTACCCGAACAAAAAGAGTTAATAGAGCGAGCTTCAAATGCTATTTTTCAACAGATAGCAAACAGCGATCATATACGGAAAGTTGTTACTGAATTCTACAACTTAGGATTATTCAATCCCTCTTCAGCGATAAACCAATCTCACCTGTATGAAGCGTCTGAGATTTTGAAACACGTTGGAATGGGAGATGAATTGACTGAGCTGATAATTTGCTTGACTAACTCAGAGATAACCACATATATAAAGGCCATATGCTCAAATGTTTGGGATACCTCAACTTTAGATTATTTGATCGACTGGATAGATAACGACTTATATCCCAAGCTTCATGCGATTGTTCCAAATGACGAGTTTGATAATGAATTTCTGAAAAGCGTGGTCTGTGATAAACTGGTTGAATTACGGATCACAGAAAGTTTTGATATTGTGACACACTATCCGAAATCCGAGGTCACTCTCAAGGAATTGAGAGAGTGCCTCTCGACCGAAGAGCAGAAAAACAAGCTAGTGGAAGTATTCATACAATCATGCAGAAAAAGATTACTTCATGCTGGTGTCAATACAACTGATATCATAAAATGCTACATATCAACGATCAGATCTTTCTTGATTGTGGACCATCGAGGAGTATTGCTCGATAAAGTCTGCCGTTCAATTCGCCAATACCTCAAAGAACGAGATGATACTATTGAACGTATTGTGTTTGCCTTGCTAAATACCACGCCGGAGAATAAATTGATCGAACTTGCCATTGAACTTCGCAAAGGTGGTACCCACAAGAAGCACCAACCTGATTTTGAGATCGACCTGAACTGGGTTCCAGATCCAGTTGACGCATTGCCCGATTTCCGTAAAGGTGTGGTTGAAGATGCAGTCGAGTCACTTATCTCTATATTCGATACCAGAGATGTGTTCTTGGAAGAGTTGATCAAAGTTTTCTCCACGCAGTTGTTAGATATCACAGATTACGACATCAGAGAGGTTCACCTCAAATTGCAATTATTAAAGTCGAGATTTGGTACCTCCGAATTTGGTTCTTTAGATGTGATGTTGAACGATTTGGTTCAAAGCAAGCATATCGACCGGGCCATTAGCCAAGAAAAAGTTCATTGTTCTATTATTTCACATTTATACTGGCCCGAACTACCACAGGATAAATTCAAGATGCCAGATGATATCAAATCACACCTTGAGACATTCGAGTCAACATTCGAGAAAACCAAAAAGGGAAGAAAATTGACCTTATTCCCATCCCTTGGGCTGATTGATATAGATATTGAATTAAAAGATAGAACTTTAAATTTTAAGGTTTCTCCAGATAAAGCAGCTATTTTATACCTATTCCAATCTGAATCAGAGGGGACACAGCTCAAGTTAGGTATCGTTTGTATGAAGTTACAGATGCCTTTGAAGCTGGTGTCGGAAGGTTTGGCGTTTTGGGTAAAAAATGGAGTTTTAGTGGAATGCGGCTTAAACACATTTAGTGTGCTAGAAAGCCTATGATGCGACAAAATTCACACACACAAACACATAAAATATATATATAACATATAGTAATATCCATGCATATATTTATCTGCTCTATCCTTCACTGTAAAGCCAAATAGATACATATAGACCAAGATTGCTTAGCGCAACCTCCGTTTATAGTTCCCCTCTTCACGACACCCCTGTGATCTTATCCTTCACTGTTAATGCCACTTGGGAACAAATCCATCAATCTTTCATTGTGACTGATACCCATGGCAATGATCGGACCCTGGGTTCTTCATCGCCTCCTTGTCCAACGTGTCTAGTGTCCCTCTTGAATCATCACTTCGATCATCGACAAGCTTCATCCACTGGAAAAAGGACTGTTATCCAAAGTTTCGTTTCCTATCTTTTGAAGAGGCACTGTCATCATGCCTTAGCTGTGCAATGTTTGATTTGCTGCTAGCGATGAACGTTGGAATAGTCGTCTAACAGGTATACGATCCAATGTTTAACTCCTCTATGGTAATGCGCACCCGTTGTGTCCAGGTGAACAATTTATCACTAACTGTACACTATGCACACACACCAGTCAAATTCAACAAGCCAAACGAATTATCATTTCTTTACCTCAATCTCGGCGTCCCCGATGAGTGAACACACTTGGGCGATTTGTTGGCTCTCAACAGATTCGAAGCACGAATAGATTCATCATGTGTCTGTATTGACCGGTTGAATAAAACATCGATGTTACCGACGGACTTGCGCCGCTTGGCGCCCACTACTAGTTGAAAAAAAAAAAAAACCAATTAGTGCTCAGAAAAATCTATACACCAACAAAAATGGATCGGCACACCTCCCCTGGATTCGCAGCCGTTTGTGATACCATGCCCCATTTCAAACAGTACTAATAAACAGGGCCAACCCGAACTGTTTATCTTTTTCGTTCTGTTTATACAATTCCTACAGTCTTCCCGGTTTTAATTTATAGTTTCTATCAGACTGACGCAAGTCAATAAAGATAAATGTCCCTTCCGACTCCTAACAGACAAGCATCCTACATGGAGCAGATTCAAGCTCTGGAGAGACAGTATCATGAACAGAAACGAATCTCTGTCGAACAAGATACTTTCAGATCTCCGCCTCCGTTGCCTCCACTTCCTGAGAAGAACGGCATATCCACAAACGGTGTCCAACACCCTGCACCAAAACTTCCAGATATTTCGTTGAATGATGTCACGATAATGACACCAAGCCCGATAACCTCACCTGCGCAAAACTATTCGGCGACAATACCAACGATTCCATTGACCTCTCCAATTCTAGGTCCCCCACCTCGTTCACTATCTCCTAGAAGTTTGTCACCAAACAGTCTTGCAGTATTGGAAAGGAGATCTTCTCCTAGTCCTCCGCCAGTTCCCAAAACTCTGTTAAATGGTCAGAGTATTTCAAGAAGAAACTCCATGTTTAGATCAACAAAAAGCGAAGCTGAGATAGATGAAAGAAGAAACAGCCGTGAAAGCAACGGGAATAACGATAACTCTTTAAACATTGATCACAACAACTTGCTGACTCCAAACCGTAGATCGTTTTTCAAACCACAATTGACGCTTAAGTCACAGCGGACATTATATGATGCTTCGTTATCGGCACAGACACACAAACGTAGGGATTCGCTAGAAGAGGAGGAAATGTTGGATTCAGTTGGCTCTCTGGATCTTTATAATAGAAAGGGATCAAAAGTTGCCTCGGACTCCTTTGATACTTCACACGCAGGCCATTCCTCAGCGGTTTCCTCTGGCTCCTCTGGCTCCTCGAACCATTCAACGTCAAAGAGATCTTCCGGAAGTAGTGGTAGATCTAGTAGAAATGCTCGTATTCTTGGCGCTTCCCCAATTTTGAGACAAAATTTACCAACCGACGTTAGAATTATCATCGATTCAAGGCCATCGGATATGAAGCACAACCTTGATAAGTTTGATGGTAAGCAATATACCGAATTTTGGCACCTACAGAACGAGGAATCCAAACAGTTAATCGCATGGAACAAGTTGGAGTTCCACAGACAAAATAGAATTTTTGAATTGTTTTTGCTTTTAAGACGTTTCAGGGTGAATCTGAAGAGAATGGTTACGTATTATGGGCCTGCCTTCAAAGAGGAGAAGACATTGACACCAAACCATACGGCTGACTATCAGAAGACTTTCATTCGTTTGAATGCATTATATGAATACTTAGACAAATTAGTCGCTAAGAGATTGGCACCTGCATTTGACAACAACTTCTTTGTGAACGACAAATTTGTTTTGGAAATTTTCCGCAACTGGATTGTGAAGCTTGTAACTGATTACGATCATATTTCTAGATCCCTTGTGTATTTAGCCAAGGTTTCTGCTAGTGAATCTGTCAAGGATTGGATTGAGAGGATAGAAAAACATGATCCATACGCCATGAACAACCAATATCTAGCTCCCGCCAAGTCTCTATTTTTATCCTATTTCTTGCAAGTTTTTGGACCCATTAGATTGATGTTTCTCGATTTGTTAAAGCTTTATAATAAGTTGGAAGATGAAGAAGCAATTGCTTTGGCTACAGAGATTCGTGACCATTTAAATAAGATTAACCAAATCAGTGAGTATACCAGTAATTTGAATACCAAAATTGACTTGAATGAAAAGCTGGTTTGTACAGATTATCTCTACTTAGAAATGGTGGATTTGTTCAATAAAGATAGAAAAATGAGAGTCCCAATTGACATATCTACAAAATCGGTGAGCACATGGGATCCTTCTATCTTGTACTTGTTGGATAATTATTTCCTTGGTTTAATGAGGAGTGAACATAGAGGAAGTGCAGTTTACACTTTAAACAAACCACCAGTTGCCCTTCAGTACATGTCTTACGAAGCTCAAAGTGACGGTAGTCCGAAATACTTGTCCATCAAAGATTCGGGTAACAAGAAATCATATGTTTTCAGATTCGAGAAGAAAGATGCCCCAACGTCTTTCATGAACTTCGTCAAAGATTTATCGGTTTACAGATCTGATCTCTTCCGCAAGCTCAACAAGACTTACGAATTGAAATTGATCAACGGTACATCATTCTTAAAGCACGTTCTACTAGACACGTTCGCTATGCCAAAAATCGAACCTCAGGGACAAGATCCTGTATACAACGCAATACAGGCTGCAAGATTTAAACCAAGTTCAATGCCACCAATTGCTGCGGCCGAAGTTCTCTCCATTGACTGTTTTATCATGTCCAACGAATGGCACTTCATCGTTGGGTGTTCTGATGGTTTGTACATGGGTAGAGCGGATCAACCTACAACCTGGAAGAAGATTCTAGCTAGCACGGATGTGAAAAAGCTCATAATCTTAGATCACTCAATGTGCTTCTTCCAATCAGGCGAGACTTTAAATAAGGTTGCGATTTCAGCTTTAGTCAGATCATTCCTAGATAATGTGTCATGCCAATCATCCTGTGAAGTTCTCAAGAAGTCCATCACATCATTTGAAATCGGATCTCAGAGAATCAAACAGGGCCCTTACGAATTGAATTCCCTTTTCCTATTCTGCTGGAAAGATAGAAAGATTGAATTCACACCGGTGACGAAAGAATCCAAGTATAAGATCAGCTTCAAGTCGATGAAAGCTACGTTCACTGTGCGAGGCCTGCATTTCCTATATCCCGACGAATTTGTGATCGCTCATATTAGTGAGTCGAACCCTATTTTCTATATTTCCGATTTGGGATCAATGGCAAACACGCACATCCACAAGCATGACGAAGAAGATAAAAACTTCAAAGCCCGTCTACGTAACCAGAGGCCGATTGCTACTTTCAAATTCCCATTATCGAGTTCGGCAACGGGTGATTATGACTTTATCACGGTTTACTCACAGTCATGCATGTTCGTGTCGTTCAATAAGGAGAAGAAAACTTACAGCCGTTCGAGAATAGAAATCATCAGATTCAACTTCAATTGTGTTCAAGCGGTGTTTGATCCACAAGATGGCTCTTTGATCCTTGTCGGCGAATCTAACGTTGAAATATGGAACATTAACAGGGACAGACAGGCCAAATCTGAATTGATCAGCTGCTTTGTTGGAAGTTCCATCAGGTTACTAAGCAACATTCCAGGGAAGATCATTTTCAGTGTGGTACAGGGAAACGATGGCATGGGTGGTAAGGAAGCACAGCTCATCCTGCATTTGAGAAAAAAAAAGGATTCCCCTGCGTAAACTTCAAAACAACGGTACTTTTTAAAAATACTTTTCTTTCTTTCTTCCGTCCATGTACAATTTGAAATATGAATTAATTGTTATAATAGTACTTTATATGTTGTTGTTGTCATGCGTAGAATCAGGACATTAAAACGTCCTATCGGATATATATCCACTTTTAACCTTTGATATCCATGGATTCCGGGCGACATTGGTTCCCAGATCTGGAGACTCTAATATGGCATTACCTTGTTTGTAAACCAATTTATGTTCATACCAAATTGTTTCACCCAAGAGATGAAATTCCAACGTTGCAAAGTTCAAAGTTCAAACCCCACAACTTCAGTTAGGTAAGCGACTACGTAAACAAATTAGACACCCCTGCACTACAGAAAAGCGACGCTATAATCGATGCGACTCCACTGAACTTCTGAACTTCTGAGTCTGCAGACTGCACCTTTCGCGGCCATCGAGATTCGAGAGACTTGGAGTTGCAGCCTTACAGGCTTCGTTTCGAACCCATACATTGTCTGCGTCGCCTGTCTTTATATACGATATGAGTTGCAGAGCAGGAAAGGGCGGCATTCGGGATACTCTGTACCACTAGAGCTGTAACGTGAAGGATATAGTTTGTAGAGGACACTCACCTCGGTTTACTTTGAATAAGAGAAACTTTTCACACTCTATCACTCCATTATCATTTTTTCGTTTGTAATAGTTAGCCATGAACCAGCAGCCGAACCAGAATCAATTGCCTCAGCAGCAAACATCACAACAATCATCTCCTCAGATGGCGCAGACTCCAATGAATTTATCTACTCCAAGTGTTGGCCATCCAACTCCTCAGCAACAACATGCTCAGATTGCTCAACAGCAACGTCCTGTTCAAGGGCAACAACAGGGTCAAGGCCAGCCACAACAGAGAACAACTTTCCAAATCACTCCTCAGCAAGCCCAAGGATTGTTGAGACAGTTTAATGTGGAAAAAGAGGCTGCAGAAAGAGCTGGACTTCAAACTCCAGAGGGTCGAGAGCATGCAAAGACTGCCGAAAAGATCAAAGCTGTTCTACTACAGTACAACAGAAGACAGCAAATGCTTGCCAAACAACAACAGCAACAGCAACAGCAGCAGCAGCAGCAACAAGGGATGCAATCTCAAGGAAATCTTAATCAGCAACAAGGGCAAACAGCTCAGTCCCCTATTGCTCCTCAGATGGGAACTCCTCAACAACAAGCTGCCCAATTAAATGCAAGAACTTCATCTTCTCCTCAACAGCAACATAACACCCCGGGAACAAGACCGGGTATGGGACCTCAACCTCCAAAGATGCAAAAAGCAATGTCTGGAAATGGACTTTCCCCGGCACCCTCAGGGACCATTGTAGGATCTGGCACCCCAGTTACTGGTGGTCAGGCTCAACTTCAATCTCAAGGCTCCCCACAAATGCAGCAACAACAATCACAGCAGAATAGAAGTACAACACCTAACGGTGGAAATCCTCAGCAACCTCTTACAGCACAACAATTGCAACTTCAGAAGCAACAACTGATTGCTAAGTATCAACAAGTTAAAAAGTTGGCGGATCAGTTTAAAAATGAACTAAGTATCATCGAGACGAAGAAACAGGATCCAAATATAACCCCCGCCGAGTTAGCAGAATATAATGCGAAGGATAATGATCTAAAAGCTAAGTTTGAGCAATGCAGAAGATATGCTCAGCAGATTGCTAATCAGTTGAGATTGGCTCAACAGCAAGCCCAGAACTTAAGTCCTCAAAATTCGGTGGCTACTCCTGTCCAGCAACAAGGTCAACAGCAACAAGCCGCTAGAACTCAAGGGCAAGGTTTGCAAGGCAATCAGCAGACACAGATACAGCAGCAGTTAACACCCCAACAACAGCAAGCTTTGAAACAGGCTCAGGCCCAAAGATTGCTACAGCAACAACAGCTCCAACTGCAACAGCAACAGCAACAACTTCAAAGACAACAGGCACAGATGCATCAGCAGCAGCAACAACAGGCCCAACCGCAAGCCCAGACGCAAGCACAATCTCAACAACAACAACAACAACAACAGCAACAGCAGCAATTACAACAAAAAAGTATGTCTCCGCTCAGCCAGGTTCAAGGACAGTCTAGTAATCCACAACAACAGGTTGCTGCTGCCGCTAGATTGCTTCTACAACAGCAGCAGCAACAACAATTACTTTTACAACAACAACAACAACAACAACAACAACAGCAGCAGCAGCAGCAGCAGCAGCAGCAGCAGCAGCAGCAGCAAAGCTCGCAGCTGCGCTCTCAATCCCCTAACATACCACTTCAAGGGCAGAACCAGCAACAACCAATGGCGATGGGCATGCCTGTTCAAGGTCAGCCTCAACAACAGCCACAGCTCACTGCGGCCCAAAAGGCAGCAGCTACGAAGGCAGCTAAAGCTGCAAAACCTAAAGCTGCCAAGGAGCCACCTGCCAAAAAGCAAAGAACCACTCCAACTGCTTCAGGGATGGCAGCTTCGAGCCCAGTTGCACAACGTTCACAAACCCCACAGCCTCCACAAGCACCAACTCCATCTGCTGGTGCACCGACTCCAGCTGTCCCGATGGCTGCTACACCAGGAGGGCCAGTCGCAGCTGCGGTGAGCGCTGCTCCAGACTCTGCAGTTGCCGGTGCGATTGCTGATGATAACGCGGTTAGATCTCGGTTTGTTAACATGCCTATTCCTGATGATTTGAAGATTGCATCTCCTCCAATCCTTGCAGTTAGACAAAACAACAGACCTTCCATGATGAACGGTAATGCGCTTAATGCTCCAGCATTGACAACTCCTGTGATGTCGAAACCTCCTGCTTTTGAAATTGAAGGTGAAAGAGTTCTAAACAAGAGAAAGTTGAAAGAATTAGTTAGATCAGTTGGTGCCGATGAAGGTGATACAGAAGTTACTATTGATGGTGATGTTGAAGATTTATTACTCGATCTTGCTGATGAGTTTATTACATCAGTTACTTCATTTGCCTGCAAGTTAGCAAAGCACAGAAAGTCCGAAAGCATAGATGTTAGAGACCTCCAATTACACTTGGAACGTAACTGGAACATTAGAATTCCTGGGTACTCCAGTGACGAAATCAGAAGTATTCGGAAGTTCATTCCAAGTCAGGCTCATAATGCTAAATTGAATGGTATCTTTATCAATAAAAGTGTTAACAAGAATCAATAGATGTGTTCTTCTTTTTTTTTTCTCCTTGTTTGGATCCTTATTTGTTCTTTTTGCTGGTGCAGCTTCTACTGAATCTGTATTTTTAAATTCTTGATTGTTAGTTGTATTTTTGTTTGCTACAGATTTATCTTGTTAAACCTGTTTAGTGTTTTATATCTATTTGTATTCTAACCTATAAGTCTATTTTATGTCAGCGATCGAGTAACTAACTATATGCTAATTATCCCAATTCCAAAGGAAAAATGAGGCACGCGGAAGTTTGAAAATCTCCAAGCCGTTCCAACTCCAAGGCTCGCTTTTGGATTCGAATGCTCCACCATCTAACACTAGAGTATAGGTGAATAGTCTTTAAGCAAATTATCTAATGGAATAATCATATATGCCTGCAATAACGCTTTGTATTTTTTGAACTCAAGGCTTGTCATGATCTCCGGGAATTGCAGATAAGAGACGATGAAACTTTATAAACACGTGAAGAAACATGCATTCCCGTCTCCACTGGTGGTATCAGAACAAACATTCACTATAGATCATGTGGTTCAACTTCTTCTCTTAACTTTGCTCAATCCCTTATTTTCTTTGATAACTTGTTTGTTTTACTACAAGATTCTGAAAACAGAGGAGAAATCCAAGGTCGTGCTAAAGGCATCTGTTGCGATTACAGTCTTGTGGATACTTCGATACTACAACACTGTATCTAAGAAATGCCCGATAAAGCTAAGGGAGAGAGCAAATGTTGTCATAACTGGAGGTAGTAGTGGTCTTGGGCTAGAGCTGATCAAGGAACTGTTGAATCAAACACCGAGCTTCAAGGAGGCTCAGATTCCTTTAGAAGTAGTTCCAGATGTCAAATCACCGGCAACAGGAAATACAACAACAACAGAACAGGAACCCTACTGTACCGTTCACCGACCAGGAAGTATTAATAAAATATTTGTGATAGATAAAGAATTGTCACCGGAACTAGAGAAACTTGTTGGAAACTCAGTGGTCTTTATTGCTTGCGATTTGAGTGACGTTGATGGACCCCAGATAGACCAGTGTTATAATAGAATAATGGAAGTCCTACAACCTGAAAGCAAGGATGAAATGCAAGAGCAATCAGTTGATGTTCTAATCTGTAATGCTGGTGTTAGACAACTAAAGACTGTCAGTGAAACTTCGTATGCTGAGATTCGATCGATATACAACGTCAACTATTTTGCACATTTGAAATTAATTAAACTCGCTATACAAGACCACATGAAAGGCTCCAGAAAGAACAGACTTCATCTATTGACAGTGAGTTCCATCCTAGGTTTTGTATCACCGAAATCCCTTTCAATTTATTCCGGCACTAAATCGTCCTTGTTGAACTTATTTGACTCCCTGCGATACGAACTACCGTCTTCCATAGCCTTGACTTCCATTGCTCCCGGACAACTAACTTCTCCTATGTTTGATGATGTTCACGTTGATAACAAATTTTTAGCACCTCTAATAGACCATCGCAAATTAGCGTCCAGAATAGTGGAAATCATCGATGAAGGCTTGAATGGCCTGTTTGTTTACCCCTTTTATGCGAGATTTATACCTGCCTTAAAGATTTTACCTTGGTGTTTGTATAGACAGTTACGGAAATTCAGCAAAATGGACAATGTTACCTAGTGACTTTCAAATTTGAATGTCTTTTTGTTGTATCATATATATATATATTATAGATAGTATTTTTCAGTTCATCACATACTATAAAAGAATTGTTATATACCAAAATATCATTTAGTTTTATCTAATTTTGCCAAAACTTCACCAATCTTTTCGGAAAAAGAGGCGTAATCTAGAAATCCGTTCTCTTTGAAAACCGTCTTGAATTCGATAGAATCTTGAACTTCTTTACCGTCAAGTGAAATATCCAAATAATACACGGGCTCGGTTTTGCTTTTAGTCTTTGTTGAAACTTTTAACTCTTTTTTGCCTTTCTTTCCAACGAACTTGATGTTTTTCTCGACAAATCTGCCGAACAAGAACCAGATCGAATTCAGAATGAAAAACACAACCACGAGTAGCGTTGTGTAATTGACGTATTCTTTGTTGTGGAAGTCATTATTGTATTTTTTCTCAAGGTAGTAAAGTAATCCAGAAACTGCAACACATAAGTAACCGATTGCCAATTTGAAGTCAACGAGCGAGAATGATTGCGTGTAACCAAGCTTTGTGAAGACAGCTGGAAGGTGTTCATCACATTCTGTTCTCAGTGCCACCACTGAATTAATATTGATTTTCTTAGACATTTTTCACAATAGATATTTGAATAAAAAAGACGCTCGTCAACAAATACAAGAAGTAAATCCAATTGATAGCAGCAAACTCAGAAATTCAAGGGGTATACCAATTGGATCAGATTTTTGTCAGTTATAAAGATATGATTGACACCAGATTGCTAGTCTTCTTAATTCTTCACCTGCTCGCTCTTTCCTTCATATCGACGCGGATATTTGAAGTTTCTGTAGTTAGCTGCAATCGTCGCGTCTGTTCATCCCATCGCCAGCCACGGCCCACGATCTGTAAACTAGCCCCACTCGCCACAGGCCAAAATGAATTGCCCCTTTGGGAAAGAAGTAAATACCGAATTTGGGCTTAATTGAAGAACACCCTGTTTGTTATAGCATTCCCAATGCTGTGTATCAGCTGTCAAAAAGCGTTGCACAGCATAATAAATCGAAAAGAAACTGTACACTACACTCTTTTTATTGACATTGGATAGATAACAGAACCACCGTTTCAATAATGGAGAATGCTGATGATCAACTTCGATTGTCTGATATAATCAAATCGTCACAGGCATTGAAGTTAGCCGAAAAATTAGCATACACCGAAGAATTTGAGTCAGTACTGGACAACAAAGTTAACCACATAGATTTTAGAAGTATTTTTGATGGAGCAGCAGATGACATCATCAAGTACTTTACATGTCTTAAAGAACTGTTTCATGAAATTGACAGCGCAGTTATTACCGGAAAACATTCGATTAAATGGATTCAGGAAGGCAGCAACGAAGTGACCTCAATCAGTAACACATTTGAACGATGCCAAATAGTGGTATCTCAAATCTCTGACTACTTGGAAAATATAATGGACGATTCCACTTTAGATTTGAAACTGAAATATGTACTAGATAAACTGAGCGTCATTTGTGAACTCACCATGGAAATTAAGCGGTATTTGATCCCATACCGAAAGAGAATGGCTGTGGCCAATCAATACCAGGAACTAGATAGCTTGATATTAAAGTCAATAAACAGCGAAATAAAGGAATGTTTCGAGCTAATGACCGATTTAAGACAGCTTAGGTTTTCATCTCCGATCAGATATAAACCAAAACTACAGCTTGACACCGTGACACAAATGATGAACAGTAATTCCTACTGTGGTTTAAAGCTGCCAACTTTCAATTCCTTAGACGAAGCGATATATCAAAAATATACATTGTTACAAGAGAGAATACAGCCAATAAGTGCATCCCTAATGTTTGTCCCCCAGACTTTAGAAAACTATAATGAATTGGCAAAAGATTATTATCCAGAATCAATTCTTTATTTGGTTGATAAATACGAAGCACTAACCAATTCATTGGAAGAACTGTTTAAAGGGTCACAAGAATTAAAACATGAGTTGGTCGATACCAGATGGGAGGAAGTATTTAGATCTTTAGTGGACGAAGTCGAGGGATCAATAAATTCGCTGAATGAAGACTCAAAGAAAGAAGACGAAATTCCTTATTCAAGCGATAGAATAAGGACTGCTTTTGAAACTATTGAAAAGGCAATTTCTGAAAAATTAGTCAAGGATCCAGAAACCAAGAAAAAACAACAGGACTTGTCTGCTAGATATCTTTTGATGATCGAGGAGATAGAGAAAGTTGAACCCAAAGAAATAAATAAGCATCAATTAATAAATACAGAAGACATAGATGTCTCTCTAAGATTAACAAAATCAAGGTCCAGCAGTAACTCCAGTGAAAATGATACAAGAAGAAGAAGCGGAGCCGCAATAGCTGACTGTTTACAACTAAAGCCAGTATTGATCGAACATAATCCAACATCTCCTAAAAAGAAAGCTCCACTAGGTGATATTAGCAATACGTCATCTTCAGCTTCATCCAATGACTCCATTAAAAGGAAGAACTCTCGTATTATTCAACAATTAGTAAAGGAAGCTGGTAACAAAGAAAACAATGATTCCGATACCAGTGATCAGATAGTCATCTTATCTGACCATATTGCCAATATTCAAGTTACCGACATCCAGGTCGATGAATTTCAATCATTGAATGCAGTTAATGTTCTGAATTCTCCAAATCCTTTCATTACCCCATCTGCCAAGTTTACAAACAGAGAAAAGGTAAGCCTTGAAACACCCTTAATTGATGAGCAAATCAAACCTTTGAAATATGTTCCATTACCCGTTTCAAATCCACTGCATCCTGGTCGACAACAGATCGCACCACAGATCTCTTCCAAATCGATTCAAAACATGTGTATCGCCAAAGAACCTTCAAAAATCCCAACAAAGTCTCCTAACAGCGTTTGTCGAAGTCGGATACCGCTCCCAGTCAGATCTGAATCCCGTCTTTCGTTAATTCGGTCAGAATCCAAGCTTTCAAATAGCCGTTGCTCATCCAGCCTTGATTCCTTTGAGGGGAAACCTGATAGTCGTAGTGGTTCCAGTATGAAAAGAATGGAAAGACAGCAATCAAGATTAGAAATTCTAGGGTCCTCGATGTCTAGTAAATTTGGCACCAAGTCCCCAATAATCCCAAAGTTTCACGCTGCATCGTCACTTAGATGCCAATCATCACTTGCCCGTCCACCAAAAGGCCTTTCGCAGTCAACAGGCTCAATTGCAGATTCAGCAAAAATGGGACAACTTGGAAGAAAGGTGAGAGGCAGATCTTCAATGAGCGATTTGACTGGCACCCATAATAAACTCAACTTTAACGGTGCCAGAAGAGTTAGTTCTTCAGGTACTCCAGTTATGGGTAGTGTGAGAATACAAAGGCTAGCTTCAGCTGGTAGCGACTCTGATTATTTTTAAAATGATAATTGATTTTGCCAAAATCTTCTGTTTTTTTCAGTCAGAGCTTTTCTATAGATGACTAAAAGATTGGCATCTCGTTATTTTTCGCTTTTTCTGTATCCTATAAGTTATTATGTTATGTTATTTATGTATAATATTTGTGAATGAGAATTTTTTTAATGCGCTTATCTTTACTTCAATTCTCTAAACTGTTCTTAATGGGACTAGTTTACCTATATCTAAGCGACTTACATCTAGACACTGGATCTTTTCATTACCGTGGATGACAACGTATGCAGGGATTCAGTTAAAAGAAATTGAACGATTAAGTAAACGGATATGAAGAATATACCAAGAAATAACGCAAATAGACATAGAATTACTTCTCGGTTTGCATACTTGAATACAGCGTTTCTGGCTAAACCTCAAAGCTTCCCTTTTTTTTAGAGTATTTTCTCTTCTTTCGTGCATAAACATGCATATACCCTGCTGTTTTAAGTTTCTTCCCTGCATGCTTGAGTTTAAACTGGTTGCCATGATCAACCACCCAAAAATGTAGAGTTGATATTGGTGAAACATGGATTCTGAAACTGTTTTAAATGCCATTAGAAAGTGCACAATCCAAATAGCGAAGCATCAAATTTTGAAAGCAATTCAACAAGTGCGATATCCTCTTTTTGGCGCCCAAAATACGGATTTTTGAGAATTTCTTTTTAATTTGCGGAAACTTGCATAAAATTATTAAAATAATTAATTTAAAACTTCCTGTGTCCGCTTCTCTTGCATAAACTAGTAAAGATGGTTTAACCGTGGGTTGTAACCAGCAGTAATGGGCGACAATTGTGTTTGTGCAAGTTTTTGAACCTTGAAATGTTTCTTTCCACTATTCAAAGATACATTGATCAATTAGTAGAATATTGGTTTTACATCGGCTATAAACATCAAAAATGAATGATTATCTTTGCTACTGCATTCTAATCAGATGATAAAGCCACAGTGTCTTTTAAACCTGTAAAGTATACGCCACTGCTGTATGATAGGTTACAGGACACACATTTCTAATAACTGTGGAGGAGACTGAAAGCTCAAACATTCCACAAAGCCGTAATATACTCTATTTATGACAGCCCCTAAATTCCAAGCAGTTCTAGAAGGCATGGAAGGGTTTGAATTTCGTCTTTCAAAAAGGAAGTTACCACTGTTTTTGTCCTTAAACAAAGGAGAGAAAGAATAATCGCAAATTGTTTTGTTGCAAAATGAAGGGTCATGAGGTTGTACTAGGATATGTAATGTAAATGCTAAAGCAGATTTTGTTGTTATTGTTTTGTCCGAGTACTACTGATAGAGATCATCTTGACCCATATTTCTCGTTTTATAGATACATGATATTTATTATTGTAAATTAAATCGAATCATATAAATGTATCCTTCTGTACTTAACGATAGACAGCATATCTTGCGTGTCATTTTATTTGGCACCAAATATTCTAGTCAACCAGCTGTTCTGAAAAGCCTCAACTCTCTCCTGTTCCGAAAACTCTCTAATAGTTCCATCTGCCGGATTGAATTCACCTTTCTGCATTTTTCTCTCACCTTCTAGATAGAACCTTCTATAAAGCTCGAAAGTTGGTAATATCAAAAATATGGCGGATCCAATGATACGTTTGTACGCCCTCAATCGTATTTGTTGCGCCTCATTCAAATCATGTGGTGCCTTTGCATTTTTCATTGGCGAGCTTCCTCTCTTGCTTGTTTGTACTTTGATACTTTTCAACTGCTGCAGTAAAGATCTCGAGACTCTCATTGTGATATTGTTGTGACCCTGAGAATGAGGACCGAGGCGTTGAAAGGAATAGAGAGAGGGTTTTTGATGTAGTAGAGAGCGGGGTACTTGAACGCCAAACCACGAACGCAAACAAACGGCAAAGAGCTTTTTTCTCAAAGAGCACTAGAGGAAAACACTTGTCGTAGACAGAAAAAGGAAGTCGATGCCTAGATTATGGCTGGTAGCAAAAAGACCGTACCACCTACAAAGAAAGAAAGGCACAAAGAGAAAGAACCAAAGTCGCAAAATCGGGCGTGGCCCCATAGTACATATATCGTCGTAGTGGTGTACCCCACATCCTGGCTGTGCTGTCTGCCAGTCCTCGGCACGGCTTTGATCTTTTTTTTTTTTTTTTTTTTTGCAACTGAAAAATTTTAGATAGGGCTACTTTAGGCGTATCTATCACTAGACTCCCCGTCTTGACAACCTCCACCCTATATACAAGGAACAGATCCAGAATAATAAGAGGATGCCAAAGGCCAATAAGAAGTCGTTTTCAAAGAAGCCAGATCCTTCAGGATCTGCTGACCAAATGAACAAAGTCTTCAAATTCAACACCGATCTAGGTCAACACATCCTTAAAAACCCTCTTATTGCGCAAGGTATCGTCGACAAAGCCGAGATACGACCATCAGACATTGTCCTTGAAATTGGTCCGGGTACAGGTAACTTAACTGTGAGAATTCTAGAGAAGGCCCGCCGTGTCATTGCATCCGAAGTGGATCCAAGGATGGCAGCAGAGTTGACGAAGCGTGTTCATGGAACACCTCAGGAAAAGAAATTAGAGATCATCATGGGAGATTTCATGAAGTTAGAAGAACTCCCATATTTTGATGTATGCATCTCAAATACCCCATACCAGATCTCTTCAGGTATCGTGTTTAAGCTTCTCAGTATGCCAAAGCCACCAAGAGTCGCCGTTTTGATGTTCCAAAGGGAGTTTGCTTTAAATTTGACAGCTAGACCAGGTGACAACTTGTACAATAGATTGAGTGCCAACGCTCAGATGTGGGGTAACGTGAAACACGTTATGAAGGTGGGTAAGAATAACTTCAGACCTCCACCTAAAGTTGAATCGTCTGTTGTGAAGATAGAACCAAAGAACCCAAGACCAAACATCGATTACAACGAGTGGGATGGTATGCTTCGTTTCTGCTTCAACAGAAAGAACAAGACTTTGAGTGCCACTTTCAGAAATAGCAAGATCTTGGATATTTTGGAGACAAACTACAAAGCTTACTTAGCTGCTTTGAGTGAACAAAGGGGTGAAATGCTTGTCGATTCTAAGATCGACTATGCTGAAAAGGTGAAAGAGAGCGTCAATCAAGTTATGGCAGAGACTGGATTTGGAGAGCAGAGACCTTCCAAGATGGATCAAACAGACTTCCTAAAACTTCTCTATGCATTCCACCAAGTTGGTATTCACTTCGCTTAAATTTGTCTTTTTTCCCCACTTTGTATATTACTAATTAAATAAAAATCAAAAAGTCACCGGCATTTTATTTCTCTCTAAATTATTAAATTTTATTATGTCGATTTCTAATAAGTTTATGAAAACTAAAACTCTATAATGCTCTCTATCTTCTTTTACTACCTCCTTTGGCAGCAACCGAGAAATCTCTCTCAATGACCTCCGTAACACCACTTTCCTCCATCTTATCTTCTTCAATTCTAACGGCTTCTCTTCTCTCCCACCATCTCTCTTCACACAAATCAAACGACTTGCTCTTCAATAATTTACCTCTAGCATTTCTGTTTTGACTGATAGCCCACTCCAAAAACTCGGCACCACATCTCAAATAGAAATTACGCAAAGTTTCGAATGGTTTAGGATGAGGCAAGTATGGATGCTCATCTTTAATCTCAGGCTCATCCAAATCCTCCTCTTCCTCTTCTTCTTCCTCCTCTTCGGCTATCAATTTATGATCTTTCTCATCTTCCTCGCCATCGTCATCTTCATCATCTTCACCATCTTCAGAGAATTCATCCTCGGAGTCCTTCAAATTATCCAACTCGGACAGGTCTTCCCAGAACACTTTAACTCCGTCCAATTTCGATAGATCAATAGCATAGAAAGAGTCTAAGTTGAATTCTTGCTCACCAGACTCCCAAACACCACCATAAATATACAAGGTGTCGTCCATCACGCAAGTTAGTGCATTGAAACGAGCATGCGGCATTTGGTTTCTAATCTCTAACTCAACTTTATTTTCATCGTCATCATCATCAGATTTTTCAGTCGCCTGTTCTGTGGCTTTGTCTTTCTGTTCTGCATCGTTGTCATCGTCATCATTCAAATTAGCCTTGGCCAAGATCGAGTTAAGCATATCCTCCAACTCTCTGTCCCTGTTGACTTTCTCCTTCTTTACAGCATCTCTCTTCTTAAAACCTCTCAAGCTCAAATTATACCATCTGTTAGTCTCTATGTTGTACGAACACAAAGTATTGTAGAACTCAGAATCCAAAGTCTCTTCAGTCTCTTCGTAATCAAAGACACCACCAAATATCAGACCTCTTCCCTTATGAAAAGCCATGGATGCCCCAACACGAGGTGGTAATTGCCACCCAACTTTCCGCTTTCTCTCCCATCTCACCTCTTTCAAATTAGCTTTCATCATCAAAGCCCAGCAATCGTTCAATATCTTACCCTTCTGTAAGCCTCTACCCGCTTTCACTTTACAGTACCCGCCATACATGATAGCGCCATCTTCAAATGGTATCAAAGAGTGGCCTGAACGGGCATCAGGCAAAGTACAAGTTGGAGGAAGCACCACCTCTGTCCACTTGTAAGTAGTGATGTCGAACGCCCATAGATCGGACAAGTAGGTTGTATGGTTACCCAAATCTCTGAAGCCACCGTACAATAAAACGTAGTTCTTCCAGTATGTCATTCTGTGACCTGATCTACTGGAAGGACCCTTACCGTCAACTTTCGCCCACTCTTTGGTCTGAGAATCCAATATCCAAGTATCTGAATAATGATGGAAAGTGGACTGCTTTGGAGACGAGAATTCACCACCGTGCATCAAGAAAATACCAGAAGGATGGTACACCATAGCATGGGATGATCTAGCCAACGGTGAGTTTTTCGACATGTACCTTCTCCAAGTTTGCGAATCGACAGAGAAGACGTGCAAATCGTTGTAGAAGTGCACCATGGACGACGCAGTAGCGACTTCACCACCAAACAAGACCAATTCACGTTTACCGTTGTTGTTACTGGCAACCAAAGTGGCATTCAATCTCTTCGTTGGTTTATCAACGATATCGACATGGATCTCTTCAAACTCTTCCTGCTGTTTGGCTAGCTGCTTCAATAGTTCATCGAGATCGACGTCATCTTCAAGATCGTCGCCTGCTTTCTTTGACATCTTCTTCAACTTGCTGTCCGCTTTTTTGTTAGCCTTTTCATTTTTAAGAGCCGTACGTGCCTTTTTGGCCTCTTTCGATTTCTTGTCCTTTTTAGCCATTGTTGTGATCTATAGTTGTTTGTAGGGAATATCTCATCTCTCAAAGGAGGAAGCACAGATTGCAATAACAAAAGAAAAAGATAAAATTGAAAATTCATGCAAACAGAGATGCAAATTGGGCAACGCACTACCCGCCAGCTAGCGCACCGCCGCTTTCCAACCTTGTTGTTTAAAAGCTTGGTTAGTTTTGAGATAGAAGAGAGCTGTTATTCAACTGATGCAGAGAAACTATACAATGTGTAAAAGAAGAAAGAATAAAAGAAGGATATTATAAAAGTGGTATATACACAAATATATGTATATATGTACCGCATAGATATGTAAAACTTCTCGCAAGTCAACCTTGCCATCAGAGAAACACAGAGAGAAACCGAATAAATAAACAGAAGAGAGGAAAAAATGGATGTCGTTAGAAAAATAGAAAATAGAACCTTGCAACCTAGCTAAACATTAAAAATAAAATAAAAAAGTAGAGGAATAACAAAATAAAATAAAAAAGACATAAGAAACCAAATACTATACATTTGCAAGCAATGCTGTAAAATCATTTAGAGCTATCAACATCACCGTAATCTTCGCTCATTTCCACCTCCTCATCATCTATAAAACTTTGATCATCTTCTTCCTCTTCTTCATCGTCTTCATCATCTTCCTCTTCCTCGTCATCCTCTTCGTAAAACCAGGCTTCTTCGTATTCATCAACGTCGTAACCTTGCGCTTTGCTACTTGGGATCTCGAAATCTTCAGGCATATCAGCCTTCGATCTTTCCACTTCCCTAGCAACAATCTCGTAGTAGGCTTTCTTGTCATCCCTGAACAACTTACTGGCATCGACATTGGCAGGCGAGTTGATGTTTGGGTCATCCAACAAGGAAATGATGGAGACCAAGACGGATTCGACACATTGAGCAGGACTCCAATTTTCGTTCGATGGCTCGCCGTTCATATCGTTACCGGCTTCATGAAGGATAGAAATACAGACACGTCCATCTCTATAAACGTTTGGATGAGTGATCGATGGGACGAAACGGAAGGAAGGTGGAGAAAATGGATAGTTTTCTGGGAACCTCATCTGAGATCTTAGATATGCGCCATGGTATTTGGAGTCTGGGTTCGATATGTACATGCCGATATCCCATAGACGGATGTTATCCATGATTAGCTCTATGTGGAAGCATGGCTGTGATTTGGTAAGTTCTTTAAGTTCTTTCTGTAGAATGGCAGCCGAACTCATGATTTTCTTGCGAGTTATAAATAACAGATGGTATGATTAAACAGAAATGACAATATTAGAATAATAACAGTGTGTTGAGTGCGTTGTATATAGAGAAAACGTTAACTGGCAGTCACTTATTAACGGATATGTATTGCAGGGCAAAAAAAAATAATGATGATACTAGAAAAGAGAAAGAAAGAAAGAAAGAAAGAAAAGGAGAAAAGAAACAGAAACAGAAGCGTATAACAGATGAATGAATAACAACAGCTTACAAAACAAAAGGATTCGAAGCAGAAAAAAAAGAAACTGTTAACCTCTGCGCCCTTCGTCTTTTTTCTTGATCACGTGGTAGTCAGTCACGTGAGATTTTTTTCCTTTTTTTCTTCGGTCGATGACTCAGTCAATTTGGTAGCCGGTAATCATCTGTGGCTCGCTTACCCCGGATTCACCTACATACCCCCCCCTCCCCCATCACCCATACAATACACATACAAATGGACATATATATACTCACATATATATATATATATATCTATTTAATTAGGATTTGTAATCTAGGCGTATACACCTTCTGCAGGTGGAACAAAGGTGTTGGCACTGTCTGGAACTGATGTTGCATTAGGCACATTATCGCTGACCTCCTGGATGTTCTCCGTTTTTGGGCAAGGGTTTACCCTAGCGATACTAATTTCCAACCTCTCCAGATCAACAACGTAGTACACATACCTCAAGAAATCATCCCCTAGTAATGTCATCTGATCGTAACCTGAACTCATCATCACAACGGTACACGCAGAATCATTATCTTTACCTTCACTAGTCTCCAAAAACTGCGTCAATGGAATGTGCATTTCAAAACCTTGGAAGTTGAAAGCGACACTGTAATTGCGAACGAGCTCGCATTTCATAGGATACATCCCGTCTTCAGACTCGGACAAACCAAAAACGTTTAAGAACTGTTGCACAAACGAAGGAGTGAACGAGGAATAACTCGAACCTGTATCTAAAACAGCAGCGATTAACCCACCATCAGGGTTAGTGTTGTTGATTAACGCCTTATCTTCACCAACTAACGACAACAGAGACAATGTGACAGCCAATTCAGTGATACTGTCTGGATAATCGGTTCCCACCAGGGGAGCAGTCAGTAGCGGACCAACGTACCGTTCCTTATCGACAGCACCGAACAACATGGCGGCTTCCTCCTCGGCGATGTCGATCGAGTATACGACTCTGTCAATGTACCCATTTTTTTGTAGCATGTAACCCAAATTTTCGTTCATTGACTCGTCATCACTAGGCAACCCAACCCCCATAACATTGATATCTGACGTTGAATACTGTGCCATGCCAAACTTGAAGCCCGGAACGGCAACGTCATCAAAAGACAGGGTATCTTGAGCCCAGTAACCCCAGGCACCATCACCACCGGAGTACAAGATCTGGAAGTAGGTCAGATTGGTTTCAAAACTGGTAGAGTCTCTAGCTGTAAAATAAGTAATGTCGGTACAGTTTAAATTACCTGCCATTGGGTTATACTCTACACAGTTGAAGTTGGTTGAAGATGTTGTCCACATGGATGAAGAACCCGTGTCCACTTGCACAATCAACTCTTGCGGTGGGGATCCCAGCTGTATACTCGTAGAATACCAATAACTTTGCTGTTGAAAATCCAAAGAAGGATACTTGTCGCGTTTAAAGAGATTGCTGTTTCCTTTGAACTGCTTGTGCTTTGCCAATTTTGGGAAACTGACGTGCTTCTTCGAAGGAGTTGAAAAGGAGTATCCGTTGGCCATTCCAGCAATGGCAAACGAACCAATTGACAGGTTGATAAATTTCATGATGGATAAAACACACTAGCTAGTGAAATTGTATATATACCTAGATTAATCAAAAAGAAAGTGATTGAAGGAAAAAAAGCAGAAAAAGGGGTGAAAGAAGGAGAGGTAGCTTCAGAGGACAAGTACACTTCCGTCAACTCATCAAAACATCAACCATTTTATAATCGATATGTTTCAGAAATAAATAAAATTAACAAATTCGACACTTAATGTAAATGTACCTTACATCATTACGTGAAGGAGTCTGGACACTCCAAATCGGTACAACAAATTCACAAAAGAGCAACACTGCATTTTACATTGTCGCATCCAAATTAGGCAAGTATCAGTGCGCACTCTCCGACGTCAACCACTAGCTCTGTGACCAGATCGACATATACAAGACAATATACATACATCCATTGTTCAAACGTTATATAGATACAACTGTTTCCAATTGTCTGTTAAATTCTTATTGAAGCTTGTTGAAATTTATAAGAGACGTTAGAAATTATACAGGATCTACAGATCTTTCATTGGACCAGCGCACTAGTTGTCTCCCTAGAGTAGATACGGCATTTTAGAAATACAAAACTGTAATAATCTCGATTTAATCTAAGAACCTAATACAGACGATTAAGGTTAGTTGGTCAAACCTTGATAATTATAGCAACGGTGTGAAAATTACAAAAACTGTTGATATCTTCCGCTTAGTTAAGCGCTAACAAAATTCATCGTCAGCCATTATAGTTTCCGTTCGTTCTCTGCAATGATCATCTTCTCTCCTACTTGACTTCACCTACTGTGCTGCATTAGATTACTCTACAACATTAATACGACAAAAAAAAACGAATTAAAAGTTATATACAGAAAAATCTTTTTGTTCACAATGCTAACAATAAAAATAGAGTGAAAAAGATAAAAGGCATTGTCCAAAAAACTTTTAGAAACTATATAAAGAGTGGTTCAAAATTAGATCACTTCGTTCCCTGACAAATCAAATCAGTATATGATTACATTTATCAGAGTAAAAAAATCACACACTCTAGCCCATCTTTCTCATCTTTATAAATACAAGAAAGCAACAAAAACAAAGAAGTTATATAAAAGAACACTCTGAAGTAAACTGGAAGATAGGTTATTTGACAGGAGGATTAGGCACAAGGAAAAAAAAACACACGATTGATTTCAGTCTTCATTCCTTAAAAGCCCATACCTGGCATACCACCCATACCACCCATACCACCAGCTGGAGCAGCTGGAGCACCCTTTGGTTCTGGGGCATCAACAATGGCACATTCAGTGGTAGCCAACAAGGAGGCAACACCAGAAGCGTCCACCAAACCGGACTTGACAACCTTGAATGGGTCAATGATACCGGCTTGGATCATGTCGACGTACTCACCCTTAGCAGAGTCGTAACCAACGTTGAATTGTTCGCCGTAAACGTCCTGCACTTTGCCAACGACAACGGCACCTTCTTCACCAGCGTTGTCAACGATTCTCTTGGCTGGCTTGGTAATGGCAGCCTTGATGATCTGCACACCTAATCTTTGGTCAAAGTTTTCAGCCTTGACATCGTCCAAGACCTTAACAGCCTTCAATAAAGCGGTACCACCACCTGGTAGGATACCTTCTTCAACAGCAGCTCTAGTGGCACACAGAGCATCATCATATCTGTCCTTCTTTTCGCCAACTTCGATTTCAGAAGCACCACCAACTCTGATGACAGCAACACCACCGCTCAATTTGGCCAATCTTTCGTGCAATTTTTCCTTTTCGTAGTCAGAAGTGGATGGGTCTTCGATGGCACCTCTGATTTGTTCACATCTTTGCAAGATCACATCCTTAGAACCGGCACCGTTCAAGATGACAGTATCCTCTTTGGTAACGGTGATGGAACCACAAGAACCTAGCAATTCCGGAGTAGCGTTCTCTGGCTTGATATCCAACTCTTCGGTGAAGACGGTGGCACCGGACAAGATAGCAACGTCACCCAAGATGTTCTTTCTGTTGTCACCAAAACCTGGGGCCTTAACACAGGCGACTTGAACTTGACCTCTCAACTTGTTCAAGATACAAGCAGCTAGAGCTTCACCATCAATGTCTTCGGCAATGATCAACAAAGGTCTTCTCAATTTGTTGGAGATTTCCAAAGATGGCAAAATGTCTTGGATCGAAGAGATCTTCTTTTCGGACAAGAGAAGTAATGGATTTTCAAATTCAACTTTACCAGACTTAGCATCGGTAATGAAGTAAGGAGAGATGTAACCTCTGTCGAATCTCATACCTTCAGTGACTTCCAGTTCGTCTTCCAAAGTCTTACCTTCTTTGATGGTAATGACACCTTCTTTACCAACCTTTTCCATGGCAGATGCCAACAGCTTACCAATATGACTGTCACCGTTAGCGGAGATAGTGGCAACTTGTGCGATCTCGGAAGAAGTTGTGATTTCCTTCTTGTTCTTTTGTAGAAACTCAATGACAGCTTCCACAGCGGCTTGAGAACCTCTTCTTAAGTCCATTGGGTTACAGCCAGCAGCCACATTTTTGACAGATTCGGTAAAGATGGCTCTACCCAAAACAGTAGCCGAGGTGGTACCGTCACCAGCACTTTCGTTGGTTTTAGAGGCAACGTCCTGCAACAACTTAGCGCCCAAGTTTTCAAACTTGTCCTTCAAGATGACAGACTTGGCGACAGTGACACCATCCTTGGTGATCTTTGGTCCACCGAAAGGTTGTTCGATCAAGACGTTTCTACCCTTTGGACCTAGAGTGACGGAGACAGCATCGGCTAAAGTCTCAACACCTTTCAATAAGGCGGCTCTGCCTTCGACACCGAACTTGATCTCCTTGTGGGAGTAGTTACGGGTGAGGGAGACAATGGATCTTCTAACTTGAGGACGGGCGAATCCTAACATTTTGCTAGACTAGTGTGTGTAGATGTAATGTGTGATAGTTGTACAATGGGGAAACAAGGGAAGAAAAAGAGGAAGAGGAAGAGGAAGAAGAAGAAGAAGAAAGCAGCATGGTAGAGAAAAAGAAAGAGAAAAAGCGCCAGAAGGTGGAGATGAAAAATTCACCTCGTCGGCGCCCGCCATCAACCTCTTCGCATGGAACTTTCCAGCGCCCCGGGCGGACGTCACTTTTTCTGCTTCCGCCTTCTCCCCGATTACGTAAAGTCTTCCGCTGTGATTACATGATGGTGTTTTACTCTGGGTTGCCAGCTGTGTGTGACGTAGAATATATAACTTTATTGAATAAAGTATTGACTAGGATATAACTCGAAATAAATAAATAGAACATCAATCAATCAGGTAAATGAAAGAGGAAAAAACAAAAATGAAAGGGGAATAGATGGTAAAAAAACGTTAATGGTAACATCATGGGGTGAAGGGAAAGAAAAGACAAAAAAGAAAGATTATTGAAAATGAAGATCATATACAAGCCATAACTAAACTAAACAAAATGCTCTTTCAGTCTAATTTTTTTTATTTGCGTTAGAGAAAAAACTTATTTCTTGGACAAACTTTCAACCAATTCCTTGTACTTTTCAGTGGAGAAAGATTTTGGTCTTTCGATAGCCATACCAACACCTCTGTCAATGATCAATTGTGGCAAAACACCGAAGGCTCTAGCAACACCGAACAACACAGTGTAGAAAGATTGTTCCTTCATACCGTAGTACTGTAACAAGACACCGGAGTGGGAGTCAACGTTTGGCCATGGGTTCTTGGTCTTACCGTGCTCAGTCAACACCTTTGGAGCAACTTCGTAAATGTTAGAAACCAGCTTGAACATGTCGTAGTCTGGCATGTGCTTCAAGGCAAATTCTCTTTGGGCAGTGTATCTTGGATCGGTCTTTCTCAAGACGGCGTGACCGTAACCTGGAACAACTCTACCGGCCTTCAAAGTGGCCCACAAGTACTTTTCAATGTTTTCCTTGGAGGTGTCACCCTTCAATTCCTTCTTCATTTCAACCAACCATTCCAAGACTTCTTGGTTGGCTCTACCGTGTAGAGGACCAGCCAAACCGTTCAAACCGGCAGCCAAGGACAAGAATGGTGAGGACAAAGCGGAACCAACCAAATGGGTGGTGTGAGCAGAAACGTTACCACCTTCGTGATCGGAGTGAATGGACAAGTACAATCTCATCAATTCAACGAATTCTGGGTTGGAACCGTAACCCAACATGTTGGCAAAGTTTGCACCGTAATCCAAACTAGCATCAACAGCAGCAACTTTACCGTCGTGGAACAAGTTTCTGTAGATTCTAGCAGCAATGACTGGCAACTTGGCCAACAATTCGATAGAATCTTCGTAGGTGTATTGCCAGTAGTCCTTCTTGTTGACACCGGAAGCGTAGGCCTTAGCGAATTGGGATTCGGATTCCAATGCAGTAACAGCAATGGAGAATTGGGCCATTGGGTGCAAGTGTGATGGTGATCTGTCAATCAATTCTTCAACGTGCTTTGGCAACTTGGATCTGGCAGCCAATTCTTCAGAGAAGGCCTTGGTTTGAGCAGCGGTTGGAACTTCACCGGTCAACAACAACCAGAACAAAGCTTCTGGCAATGGTTCAGAGCCACCTTCAGCCTTTGGCAATTCCTTTTGGATGTCTGGAATGGTTCTACCTCTGAATCTGATACCTTCTTCAGGGTCCAAGACGGAACCTTCCCAGACCAAACCCTTAATACCTCTCATACCACCGTAGGCTTGTTCTAGCAGAACTTCACCGATAACCTATAATAATAAACAATAAATAATTAAATGTTAGTAAATCCATGCGGCTTTAACTCTAAACGGAAAAGAACGCCATCTCCGGTGCCGAGATTGGAACAGACGCACACACAAAGGCTGCCACACGGCAGGGCGGCGGGTGGCGGGGCTAGTCGGTGGCAGGCCCATGCCCCCCTGGTGGGATGCACTGATCACAGGGCCCAGCGGGAACGCTGTCACGCACCATCACAGATCACCCGCACCTCCCATGACAATTTGCCTCAATGTGACTGGTTTATCTCATGGAACGGCTACTTACAGTTTTACCATACTTGGACTTCAATTCCTTGATTTCAGCTTGCTTCTCTGGCAAAAGTTCAGCAAATCTTTCTTTCAAAGTCTATATTGATGAGGATTTTCAAATCAAAAACTCAATGTTAGTATATTTTTTTTCATCCAATTAATCCTTGGTTATATAGCACAGTAGTCGCATAGAGTGAGTAAACATATGTACGACTACGTATAGAGGAATATGAATTTTTTTTTTTCAACTTACTGGTTCCTTAGTAGAGTAGGCTCTGACAGCGTTACTGTAGAATGCAGATCTTTTTGAAACGGATCTGGCGACGGTTCTCAATGGAGCAGACATTTTTGTAAGAGTTGATGTTTTGTAATGGGAAATGTGGGACAATTGGTCGAATTGACTAAATAAATAAGTTCAATGGAATTGGGTGAAATAAATAGAGTAAGATGACTGACTGATAAATACGAATTTTCAACGACAAACTAATCAATAGATGGAATCGAAAATCTTTTTAAAGACAGTGAAGAATGAATTGGATGTTCTAGTAAACAGAATCTGATTGAAACAAACGGAAACCGAAAGTAAAATCTGAAGTTAAAAAGATCTGGCAAGGGAAGGGAAAAAACAGCTAAACCAATTGCATTTATATAACTTTTGCAACCAGACAAAACCAGCTCAACTCATGGACAAACAGATGACCTCACACAAGCACCACCGGCATCAGCAGCACAGCCAGATACGAGCCACCGGAGTGGGGAAGCCTCGCACGGGGTGCCGCTCGGTCACCCCCTTTACTTAACAAAATCCATAACGTACTCGTAACTTAAATCGCAGTTGGTGGCAAGCTTCCTCCCAGCCTTTACCCATGCCAGCTACACTAACCACGACGTATCTTATGTGGCGCGCACCCTCGGGCACCACGGGTGGCACCAAAGTTTCCCCCCCCCCCCCAGGTGCACTCACCCGCTCGCCGCTCACACCCACAACTTTATATAAGCTGTAGGATCGATCTGCTTTACAAGGCTGTTGAGACAAGATTCCCAGGACATACAAAGCCGGGGCCGACGCGACACCCGCTCAGCTACTAAGTATGGGGGAGGGAGCCGAATTCACACGGGGCCCACACGGGGCCAGGACGCGGGAGAGCCAATTAGACGGCCGTATTCGAGGTCATGTTTTTTTTTTTTTGTTTTTTTTTTTTCAGATGTTCACAATTTTTTCAGGTTTTCGTTGTTCTACAGTGCTGTTCCTGTCGAATCGTTCTGTACTACTTTGGTTGCGGCCATGGCACACACTAGTATTGCCTTGCGTGTGATCATTGATCAAATTGATGAACAGTTATAATAAACATTTTATTCAATTTTACTACTGTGGCCCACGCTGCCATCTTGACATTACGGGCAAGAGACAGCAACCATGTTTGGTGCACTTTATTAAAGTCTTGTCCCCCTTTTTTTTTAGGCGTCTGTGAGTGACTTCCATATATCTTCAAATTGATGGCTTACGGATGTGCAGCAGACCCGCTGCCGACAGTAGCTATATTGTGTTTGCAACCATGGGTGTGTCAGCACTATCCATTATCAATTGTCTGTTCAGCATTAAACAATTATATATTAAAATAGCTGCCACAAATGAATGTATAGGCCGTTGACTGTTGTAGATATATAGATTATACGTGCAGGTATAAATTCCGACACGATTTATCTAATCTGTACCGAGCATTGACATTGAGGTCCCAGGGTGGCTGCAAGGCAGCAGCTCCAGGGGGCAAATCAAGCACCCACCATTGCAAACAGGCGGCCCCCGATCGGCACGGCTGGAATCATATGCTGTCCAATTTTACGTAATTGTTGGTTGAATTTGCACACTGGAGCTAGGAATCAACAGTGCAACACACCCCTTCCCCCACCCACACACACCTCTCTCGTGCCGCCATTTCGGAGTCGCACTCGGGAGTCGGAGTGTTCTTTTTTTAATCAATATGTATAACTACTGTCAGTTATATGGTACTTACCTGTGGTCGGCCTCCAGTATTTATAAGATCTGTAGCTCTGTATCTCTGGGAATTATTCTGGCTTCTGTTTCCATTCGCACTACCTTGCATCAAGGCTTTTGATGCAGATTCTCGAAATTTGTATATAACGGTTACAACAAATTGAAACCAATGGTTCATATAGGCTTTAATACTTGTACAAAGTAATCGACAGCTAAATTATAGCTAATAAACATACATGTATACAACAACTATTAATGATTTCAACAGACCCATCTCGGACCGGACAACGGGACCAAAGAAACAATCGAAATCTTGCACTTTTTCCCTTGCGCCTGCCCCTCCAAGACTGCCCCGCACCGAATCGATGTGGGGCACGCACACACAGCTCCCCTCCACCGGGCACCCCGTGTGCCGCCCTGCGTCTCCCAGGCGTTCCGGGGGCCGTTGGCCTTTGCCCCCGTTACCCGTCTTTGTTCTCAGCACCATTTCAGTAATTTGTGGGGGAGTCGAGCAAAGTTAAGTTAAGTTGTATGAATATGTATAGCACCATTTTTTTTTTATTACCGTTAATACACAATAGCTCTCGGGTGATCGATCATCACGAATGAATTCTTTCTTTTTTTTTTCTGCTCTGTTCTTTTTAGCTGGAGTTGCATTTGTCGTACAGTTCCAAGTTCAAAGCACTAAAGAAACAACTTGGCTGTCTCTTTTCATGGATCCAGAACCGGATCAAAGCTTCCACGTTCACCTCCTCGGACAACTTTGCCACCAAGTTTCCTTTCTTCCCTTCCGGTTCCACGTTGTTGAGCAACAAAGTCCCATTCTTGTTGATCCCCACTACCACCGAGTTTGCAGAATCTTGGTAACCAAACTGGTTTATCAACTTCAACTTGTAATCGTTGATGAACTCAAGCTTGTATCCAAACAAATGGTAGATCGAGTTGTTCATCACCATACTTTTTGACTCGTAAAACTCTTTCAACCTGTTCATTCTCTTGTTTAGATTATCGATCATCTGTTTCGATTGCTCGTAGTCGTTGGAAAGCGTCAAATAGACAGATTTTGGAATGGTATCTTCGACTAAATTGATCTTCTTCAAATCTTCGTTCTCTTTTCTCAACAATTCAATAGATTTTAAAGTCACTTTTTCATAATTGCTGGTTGGATTATTGTTCAATTGCAAGACCCGAACTTTGCTGTTGTCGTTATTGCTAATTTCATCATCTTTTTGCAACAACTTGAATTCCAATTGGTTGAGTTTCATGTCTTTCACATCAATCTCCTTCAATAGATCGCTCAATTGAAGTTTCAGCTCTTCAATGGATCTGGTTTTCTCATTTAAGTCTTTCATCAAGTCGTTTTCAACGCTATGAACCCTCTGTCTCTTGCGTGACTCGGTTATAAACTCGTCGTTCAAAGACGCAATCTGATTCTTATAATCGTCAATCAATCCGGTGAATGGAACATCATCGTAATCATTACTACCACCATCACTCTGCAATCTTTCTTTCATAAATGCGAGCTCCTTGTCGTTCAATTTGATGATGTTTGTCAACTTGATAATCTCAATATCCTTGTTGGTGTTGATTTGTTTCAGATCGTTGATTTCGTTGTTCAGATCGATTAGTCTGTTCTGTAATCCTATGTAGTCATCCTGAACCTTCTTCAACTCTAACTGATCGCCTTTGATCGTTCTGATAAGCCTCTTGTTTTCGGATCTTAGCACTATCGTATCGTCGTCGTTCAGTGATAGTTCTTTCCAATTGGAGTTCCATTTTCTTTCCAATTTGTCGTACTTCACTTGCAACTCATCATGTCTTTTTTCCAAATCTTGGTACTGCTCCAATTGCTTCATCAAGCTCAATTTTTCATCCTTCAATATCTCAACGTATTCATTCTTGCTTTGTAAGTGTTTGTACTTGTTTGAAATGGACAAATTCTTGGACTCCAATTCACGAATGTACTGCAATTGGTTGCTACATTCCTTTTCATATAATTCTCTAACTTTCAAGTCGTCTTGCACTTTTTGGGAGTTTTTCAATTCATGGATTTCATCGTTCTTGAAATGTAGCAGTTTGCTCAACTCTTCAATCTTGGCATTCTTTTCATTGGTTGTAATTTCAAGGTTCTTCATAAGAGCCTCGTTTTTCTCCGCAATGGTTCTGTAACTGCGATCATGGTTATCCTTTTCTTCTTTGAACTCTCTTTGTAAAATGGTTAACCTGGATTCTGATTGCCTCAACTTGATGCTCTCCGAATTCAACTCCAATTCCAAATGTTCGAGTTGCTCGTTCGCGTCGGTCACAGCATCTGCTGCCTCTTTCAATTGTCTTTTCAATAGCTTGTTCTCATCAAACACAATTTTGGAATCGGTGATGCTTGTTTCCAACTCTTTGCATTTCTGTTCCAATTCTTGCTCCAGCTTCTTGATCTTCGAGTCGCTCTCCAACGAAAGGATCTCTTTCGTGTCTTGTAACTGGTTGTTCTTGAACTCCAAGATGGAGATCTTGTTTCGGAGTTCCTTTTCCAAGTCCAAGTGAATCTGTAATGTATCCTCGTCGAACATGGGCCAATTGACAGTAGATTCCAGTGGAAGTATAACCAAAAGTAGACCAAAAAGGCATGACCGAAGACACCAAAATGTGTTGAAAAACCATGCCAGATAGAAAAACGCTCTCTATGTGCTTAGATAATATATAACATAACATATTATACCCACCCCCCAAGGTTCCCAACCCCTGCACCGCCGACATTTGCAAAGACCTAAAAAGCATGCGCTCTCTGCGTGCTCTTCATGCACACATTCTGATGGCCTACATGGATCTCTGTTTATCGATTGCATGCTTTTCACTCTCGGTTACATTGCTAACACGCTTCCTCTTTCCCACCAGATCGCATCTCTGGTCTTTCGTTCCTCTTCAATTGGCTTAGCCCTACCCATTTGTAACTTATTTCTCCCCTTACCATCACCACCATGTCCAAAGTGTAAGTACACCCTCAGTTTCACTCTGCTGATACCGTTCCGTATCATGATACTAACTACCTACAAACCTCCCAAACTTTTCATTACAGTCCTAGAAATTTCAAACTGCTCGAAGAATTGGAGAAAGGTGAAAAGGGCCTAGGTGCTGAATCTTGCTCGTATGGGTTACAAGATCTCGACGACATCACGATGACCCACTGGAACGCCACCATCCTTGGTCCTCCTAACTCATCACACGAGAACCGTATCTACTCTTTGACCATCGAGTGCGGTAAAGAATATCCAGAAGTGCCTCCCATCGTCAGATTCATCTCTAAGGTCAACCTACCTTGTGTTAGCCAGACAGATGGCAAAGTCATAGTTGAAAAATTCCCAACATTGGCGAACTGGAAAAGATCGTACAATATGGAGATCCTTTTGTTGGAATTGAGAAAAGAGATGGCCAGTTCGGCTAATAGAAAGTTGGTTCAACCTCGGGAAGGTGAAACGTTTTTATGATTTATTATTAGTCGTTTTGTATTTTTTTTATTATTAAATTCTTTTTTTTTTCTTTTGTTCTGTTTTCATTTACTAGCTTATTACACTCATTTTGTTTTATTGATATCATTAATTCCTTTATAATATATATTTAGCCATCGTTGCTTCTTTCGTTAACTAACGTTTCATAATACTGGTTCATCTTGAGCTCAAGCACCTTGTCAGTCTTCAAGAAATCCGTCACCAAATCTTTCATCTCCTCGTACTCCTTTTGTTTCTGCTTGCTCTTGTTTTTGGTCTCAGATTCTTTGAAATATCGTGCGTAGTCATTGTCGTACCAGTCTGTAATTTCGACGTTCCTGTACACTTTCTGGTTAGCATCCTTTTGGAAATCTTTATGCGAGGGGGTCAACTTGTAACCGATCACTTCTTTCGACTTGCTGTACTCTTCGTCCAGACACCTTGCAAAAAGTCGCTTAAATGGTATGCATACCGTTCTATTCCCATCATAGGTGCACTGATGCTGTGTTAGGGAGTACAAAGAACAGTTCTCTTTTGATAGTGTAAATTTGGTAGGGTCAGCTGTGGTCTCACCTTTGGGTCCTATCGAAGGAATGCGGTCTGGGAACAGGTGTGGGTATAAAGCTTTGATCTCGTCTCGAGAATACACCGGGAGTGGGGGCGCCATCGTATGTGGTTGAAGCGGATGCAGTGCGTTACAGACAAATGAGCAAGAAATCAAGACGACAAATGACGTTGTAAACTGTAATGACAAACCATTCAGGCAGCTCTTAGTTTGGGATGGGTCGTGTGCGCACACCAATCCCTAACTGCCTTCATGTTTATATGTATTTTTGTTCTTGTTTTTGTCTTTGGCTCCGTTCAGTTTCGGTGTTTTTGTCTTTTTAGTCCCTCCTCTCCCACCAATTCACCATGTCACAACTACCACTTGAATCTCTAAGAAAGTATTTTGATGCTCACTTGAAACCTGCGGGCCAGACGTACAACTATGGTACTGCCGGTTTCAGAATGCACGCAACCAAGCTAGATTCCGTCGTCTTCAAAGTCGGCTTGATGGCATCACTAAGGTCCAAGTATTTGCAATCCAAGACCATCGGTATCATGATCACAGCATCCCACAACCCTCCTGAAGATAATGGTGTCAAGATTGTCGATCCAATGGGTGAGATGTTGCCACAGGAATGGGAACCTCTCATTACAAAATTGGCCAACATTTCGACTTTTGACGAGTTCCATTTATTTTTGGCTGACTTTATCGCAGATTTCAAGGTTGATTTGAGTATACCTTCCAGTATTGTGATAGCTAGAGACACTAGAGAATCAGGACCCGCGTTGGTGGCTAGTGCTAAAGATGGTGTCTTTAGCATCGACGCAAGTTCCAATTTTGTCGATTTTGGAGAGTTAACCACACCACAACTCCACTATTTGACCAGAAGTTCTAACGATGCATCATTTGGTGAACCTACTGAACATGGTTACAATATGAAGCTGATTAGTACAATAAGTCAGATCTCTAAAATATGGGGAATTGAAGAACCTTTCCAAATCACTGTCGATGCAGCAAATGGTGTAGGATCTTCCAAGCTTGCTAACCTATACAAAGACGGGTTGATCGAATGCGAAGTAATCAATAACAACTACAAGGATCCCTCACTATTGAATGTGAAATGCGGTGCTGATTATGTCAAGACAAATCAGAAACTACCAGCAAACGTCAACAGCCCGGTGCCATTTAAATTGTATGCCTCCTTCGATGGTGATGCTGACAGAATTGTCTTCTACTACGTTGACGATGCGTCGCATTTCAATTTGTTGGATGGAGACAGAATCAGTACCTTGTTGGCAACGTTCATAAACTCTTTGCTATCTAATTTAAACGAATCCATTAAAAGTCAATTGAAAGTGGGGATCGTTCAAACAGCGTACGGGAACGGTAATTCCACCAAGTACATCGAATCCAAGTTGAACATACCTGTTTCATTTACCTCTACGGGTGTTAAGCATTTGCATCACAAGGCACAGGAATTTGACATTGGTATTTACTTCGAAGCAAATGGCCACGGCACGGTGATCTTTTCACAACACTACCTCGAAGTGCTTAACAACTACCGCACCGACGATCCAATAGAGCGCAAATCTTTGGAGACGTTGAAGTTGATCGTTGATTTGATAAACCAAACCGTGGGGGACTCAATCTCCGACATGTTTGCCGTTTTGGTCGCTTTGAAGATCATGAACAAGTGCCCTGCGGATTGGAGTTCGAGCTACACCGATTTGCCTAACAAATTGTTCAAAGTGATCGTGAAGGACAGATTTATGTTCCAGACAGTCAATGCAGAGAGAGAGTTGGTGAAACCCGTTGGATTGCAAGACCAGATCAATGCTGCTGTGGCCAAGTATCCATTAGCAAGATCGTTTGTTAGAGCCAGTGGTACTGAAGATGCGGTCAGGGTGTATTCAGAAGCAAGCACCATCGAGGATTGTATCCAGCTTGGTGAGACGGTTTGTAAGTTGGTGGAACAGTACTAGAGCAGGTAAACACATATGTAGATTACGTAAGAAATTAAGTGGTTGATTATATATTTGAACAAAAGTGTACTCCTCCGTCTAATATACTTCTCTCTTTAGTTGACTGTACAGAAGACTTCCAATTACACATGTCGATGTTTATAATTAAGTTCAACTGTAGTATTACAGCCTAGTTTGACCCTGTTTGTAATCCCCCTAGTTTCTGAACAGTATCGACAGTACAAAAATATGTAAAGTGGAGTAGTAAAACCAAAGAAGAGCTAAGTATAAAACAATGAAAGACCGTAGAGTGGTCAAAGAAGAAAAGTTCAAGGTAAAAAGGGGTAATGATGCAAGTTAAAAAATAGTTCACAAGGGGTAGTGTCAAGTTGTCAGCATCCTATGAACGTTGATGAGGAACCCTTCTTCTTATCATCAGGGTTAGAACTTAGGCGAGTATATACTATATACTATAAATTATAGTGCTTCTACGACGTACAAGTGGTACATATTATGCAAATCACATGAACAGACAATTTAAATTCATATGAGACAACCAAGTCCAGCCTCGTGGCTATGTGGCTGCTTCTCATTCTTACCGTGGCACGGTAGTATCTATATGGTTTCAAAGGCTCCTCCACGCTGGAACCATAAAATTGATGCTATTTTCCTCTAAGCTCTGTTTTTTTCGTGCTCCTGATATCTTTGACGACAATGCTAGTGCTGTAGACTAAGGTAATCAACTTCTACCATAAGAAAACCTCTCCCCGCCCCATAGTTAACCATGCTTTGCCCTATTTAGATATCTCCCCTTTCTGGCAAACGCCAAACTCATATTATATTTTGGCATTCACATTTTGTCGTTATCTTTGTATTTTGAATTTCTAAAAAACACCTTCAAAAATAATGTCAATATGTGCCAGTAGAAATGCATTATACGATGTAGGAATCGGTAATTGAGTAGGACACCGTAACACCACCACAAAGACTTCTTTCCATTAACAGTTAAAACATTCTTGCATCCTATTTTGAAGATTCAGTAAGCCTCTATTGAAACTAATACACCTTTTTGGAGGAATACCGTTTAATTTCCTCATCAATATCATAATTAATTGGCGTACCGTTAATTTTTAAAGAGGGGCTAATTCTTAATACAGGCAAAAATGCTTCATCAGAACAATCGAATATATGAAGCCTTTTCAAGTTCAACAATGGGGAAGCGGCCATCGCCTTGTATAACAACTTCATAGTGTAATCCGAAAAATCTGAGCAGTCCACTAATTCTAAGGTATGCAACTTTGGTAGATATGGGATTAGTCGATCAAACTCAACAGCTTCCCCATCGCGGTATTCGCTTTCTTCCTCCCGTTCATCATCATAGAAATCATCCTGATCATCAAATTCTGGCTCCTTGAATAGTAGCTTTCGATTGGACCTTAAAGTTAAAGTTTCCAAATTATTGTTTGTTGACTCGATTATTTTGTAGAGTAACTGTGTTGAAATGTTAGTTTCTTCTATTTGAAGAAACTTCAAACTCCGTAAGCATTTGAATGAAACGTTGCTCCATAATAACTCTTCTAAGGTAACATCAACTTTCAAGTCAAACAACACAAGATCACGCAACGGTCTCTTAATATTATTAAATAATTTTACAAAAGAAAAACGAACATTTTTCAATTCCAACCTCGATAGAGATCTTGCTCCATTCAAAAAGCGGGGAAAAGTAGGACCCAACCTAAAAGTTCCTTGCAACTCCTGGTTACGTTTCACCCCCACCTGATGTAGTCTAAAACTGTCATATGGTTTTGGACCTTCGATAATTAATGTTTTCAAATTCTGAAATTTGCGGGGATTAAATATCAATTTGTGGGTACGAGAGGTGTAAACTGCTCTTATATTTAACCTCAATTTGGAGAGATTATCTGAAATAAAACCCAAAGGATCATCACAGGCAAGGTCAAGACAAAAGGTCAAATCTAGCTCCTTCAGATGTCTCATCATTTTTCCGTTGGCCTGTTTTAAAAATTGATCCATTTCCAAGTTAGTAGTGCGACCCAAGTTTAGCTGCAACCTATTGATAATAAAGTCGGCTTTGAAAAAACGGGAAACGTCCTCTGGTTTATATTCAAGTGAACCTAGATCCAAAAGTAATTGATCAAACCCATGAAAGCTATTCAAGCTCTTATAAAAAGTGACAAAATCTTTAATTTTTTCTGGTTTCAAAACGATAGTAGAATTAATATTATCAAACAACTTCGGTGCAGACTTCAATATCTGATTCCAGTGATGGGAAACAATCAACAATGGGAAACGTTCTTTATAACCAAGTTTGCCACATATAATTTCAATCAGTCCGATGGGGAGATACTTGAAAGGGTCTTTTCGTTGCGATCGTGCTTTCTTGACTGCTTCTGAACTTCGTTCTAACCTTTTTATTAGCCTGGTAATTTCCTTCAGAAATTGTGGATTCATGCGATAGTTAAGCATCTTTTGCCTTTGCACAAACTTTAACCCGTATTCCAACAATTCCAATGCCTCAACATCTCGGCCAGTTTCGACAAAAACGTTAGCCCGACGGATGTATCCGGCCAAAAGAAACGGGGCCATGGACAACATAATGTCAGCATCGGTCATAGTTGCCTTAAGCTTACCAAGTTTAAAGAAAATTGCAGATCTCATATGGAGTACATGGATATAATCAGAAATAGCCTTTTGATGATCACAAGTGGTTCCAATTTGAACACGAGCAATATAGACTGCCTTGGCTAAAATCCTCAACCCTTTCTTGTAGTTCTTGCGATCAAACTCGAACTTGCCGCACTCAAGTAAGGATCCCAAGAGATCATCGCCATTATGATTACCCATATTTCACTGCCTACCAGGTTTTAGTTTGCAAAACTTCGAACCAAATGAAAAGAGGATAACTTTAGATGATAGTGGAGATGTCGATAAGACGCGATCGATGAATATATATATGCACCTCGAGCCTTGCAGCTTATCAAAAAACGTATATGTATATATATATATATGGTGAAGATTGAGGATCGATCTATCGCCTATCGCAGTGCAGATTTCACCCCTCTTAAAAAAGACGTTTGCGCCGCTCAAGCTTTCTAAGAGGACCATAGAAATAGCAACAACCATATAAACATGTTATCTTGGTTTAGAAAATAGTAGTCCTTCCCTCTTAAGAGAGATACTTTCAGCAGGCGCATTCACTTATAGTCACTATAGGACTAAACAAGTTGTTGTGCAACTCACTAAATTGATATTATGTTAGATTAAAGAAAGAGTAACTATAAAGTGATATATAAAAAGGAAAGAAATAAAGTATCTACGTTCTATATATATATATATGAATGGGTAGGTTAACATCCTTACACCCCGTATTTCATCACACAAGTGAAGCAAAATACTGGTTTTGTTATTTAATTGAATAGGTTTGGCTCTGTACCTATCGACAGAAAATATAATATCTATTTAGCACATTCGTCCATTCGAATCTTCTGAATCTTTTACAAGTCCCTTGATTTTGATGAGTAATATAGAAAATCCTAAAGTAATGATCAAAAGAGGAGAGATCACTGTTTAAGAAGAACCGTCATTTCATTCAAAAACTCAACGAAGGAAGAATCGAGGTTCAATTCCAAATTATCCTTTTCTGAGGGACTGTAAAGCACTCCCGAGTAATTGGGATTTTCAGGAACTTCAATCGTCAAAGTTTTCAAATGGGTAAATTTACGGCATTTGAACCTAAGATATTTTCCTTTGGGGTTTCGGATGTTGGTAATTCTTAAGTCTAACGTTGAAAGCGTATTAGGAATAAACCAAAACGGATCTCAGCCTCTCAAACCAAGGCAAATCGTTAGCTTCAATTCCTGTATATCTCTCAACATTTCTCCATTACTTCTTTCTAGCATGGCACCAAATTCTAAGTTGGTGTTTCCCTTGAGAGTGAGATTTAAGCAATTAACTGTAAATCCGGCTTTGATGAAAGTTCGTACATCTGCCAGTCTACCGGTCGTTGCACTAGTAAAGTCCGGTACAGATTCTGGTCTATGGACCTTTTCACTCGTAAAAGTCAAGTTTCTGAAGCCTGTAAGATCATTTAATTTTTTGTGGAAGGCAATAAACTTGCGAAACATTACCAAATTCGAAGAGTCGCTCAAAACTATGTTATCGAACAACTGAGGTACAGATTTTAACACCCGATTCCAGTGCCAGCAAACGTTCAATGAGGTAAATAGATCTTTGCAGGACACCAATCTAAATATGGATTCTATAATGTTGATAGGGAGGTACTTGAAAGGGTCTTTTCGTAATGATCTGGCCTTCTTAATAATTTCAGAATGAGTCTCTAAGCGGTTCGTTAAGTTGATAACTGTCAGTCCGATTGAGTCCGACTGGATTTCAAGTTGATCCGAATGTCTAACTTGGTCAAGTTTCAAAACATATAAGCATTACCAACTGTCAAGAGACGACTAAATTCTAAGAGGAGCAGTCCATCGAGATCGAGAATTAATTGATGAACCACTAAATTGAAGTGGATGGCTTCGAATAATAAGTGAAGAGATCCAAACGTAATGAGTTGAACCGTTTAAAGCTTTCCAAATTCTGTTGAAAATCAGCAAAAGTTTCAAAATGATCCCGTTCCATGTCCATGGGCAACACAGGGCTTTCAAAAATCTCTCTGCAATGGACAGCAACATCTGATTTCACTCATTGCAGAACAAGTGAGAGTTACAAATACCCTTGAAGTTCAAAAATTTGAATATCTGAAGAAATAGCTCCCATAGAAGATATTTCAATGGATCTATTCTAAAACGTAAAAGTTTGATAACTGCATCAGAATATGTTTTTAAATTGGTACGCATTTCGACCAATTCGTCTGTATTCACTTCGTAAATTGCGCCACCAAGCTCAATTACTTCACGCTCAATATCCTCAAATCTGGCAGTCAAGCATTTTTAATCCCTGACATCATTGCCATATCCTTCAATAGTTTGGCCTTTTTGACGTATTCAGTAAACTTTGGCGTCGCATTAATTAGTTTTTGTGTCAGGTGCTGTGCAGCTTTTTTCTTACCAATCTTGTTGAAATATTGAGATTTTATACTCAATTAAAGTGATGTAGTCTCCCCAATTATACAAGATTGCATTGTCAAACAATGTGTTTCATTTAATCTCCTTTGGGCACTTCTCAAAAATTGGACTTGCATATTCCAAAGGCTCATTCATCTTAACAAATTAAAATGTGGACAAACAACTTGTGATTGCAGTAAAAAGTGTGGATACAGGTTAAAATGGGCAAAAGATATATGTTTCAGAATCTCATCCCCGCAAATTTATACGACATGCAGCCAAATAAACTAACAACCCTGTCTCACTTTCTTGGCCGTCTGCCATTCTTGACCACCTTGACGGGCTTTATCTCCGTCGTGGCCCTCTTCAATTCAACAGGCTTGTGGCCGATGTACTTCCCGTTCATCTCTTTAAAGCACCGAAGATAGTCTTCCGAATTGCTGAACGAAATGAACCCATAACCTTTACCGACATTTGTCTTTGGGTCCTTGGGGATCCGGATCTTTGAGATGGAAGGATAGCCTATGAACGTTCTGAAAAGCAATTCTTCGGTCACATCAGGGCCCAAATTTCCAATGAATAGTCGGAAGTGGGACGGGTCCCAAGTAGCTAATGTGGCATCTGTCCATTTACGTCCCGTCTTTAAATCTTTTCTCGCTACCGTTACATCACCTTGACTCTGTGTGTTGCTGTTGCTAGTGGTGTTTGCCACCGGTAACGATGTCCCCTGTTTCAGGTTGTTTAATATGTGTACCGAGTTGTTTAGTAGTTGGGGATCTTTTATTTGTAAATCCTGATTGCTGTGTAGGAATTTGGTGGGATGTTGGCCTGTTGCCAATCTCCGGTCGGAAGATTTAATGTTGTTGATGGGCTTCCTGCCTCTAATATTTTTACTATTGATATGCGACATAATTCCTTGCACTTAGAGATCAATCAATGTATTCAACATGCAATATTGTTTATGTTTGGGTTTCTCTTATTTAGGAGGGAAAGATAGACGAGAGAAAAGTACTCTGAATCGAACGAAAACCTTCGGGGCAAAACTGGAAAAATTCTTTGAGGCCTTTGATGTGTGTGCGCAATGTGGTTTACATTTTTTTAGTGGCCTTTATCCGGTTGAAAAGCTTTTATATGTGTTTGTTTTATCTCCACCCCGGCTCTGTACACCATCAAGATGCTATTATTGAGAACGTTTCCGTTGTTGAAGAGTACTTCAACGCTATGCTCTTCTCCGAGGTTATGGTATTCGCCTGTTGTGAGCCGGTTTACCCTCAAGAAATGCAGCTTGCCAACAATGGTCAGATTTTCCTCGAAGGATAATACCCCAACACCCTATCAATCGGCAGAATCCTATGAAAAGTTACAAGTGATTACCAGAAGAATTCCAGGACAGGCTACCCAGACAAACACTTTGAAAGATCGATTTCCTTCGTCGTTGAAGTTGGAGAAGGAGGCCATACCGACCCTATTACCAACCCCAACTTCTCCAGCTCCTTCAAGTTTACCACTTTCCCAACTTTACTCGATCCTATCCTCTAAAAAGGAGCCCGAATTGATTTATGAATCTGAGCCACACAAGCTTTACTTCCTATTTTGCTCGTGCTTTGCGATGGTCTTCTTAGTTTATGCTATTAATTCTGCTTGGATCGGGTACGAGCTTTCAACCGACATATACGTCGCCAATGATCTGAACTACCCACATTGGCAAAACCTTTCCTTCTACATAGCCAGATTGGCTGGTGTGACATTGGGAGGCTCCTTATTATTTGCAATCAGTTCTGCATTTGCACTATTGCCCTCTAGATTGATTAGAAGAATGTGGTATGTACCAACGGGTAAAGAACCTCTCATCAGATTCACTACTCATCCAATACTACCTTTTAGACCTACACCTGCCCATATGGTGGCATTATCTCAAATAAGAAAGGGTAAGAGAGCCAAGATCTATACAGGTGATGGATTCTACGGAACCTTGGATTCCTTCTTCATGTTCTTTTTGTTTGTGAAAGGCAGCCGGATCCCTTGGGTTGTTGACAGAAAGGGATTCTTTTGGTCCGATGGTCGGATCATGGATTTGATATTCAGTGATGATTCTATTGAGATGGTGGAAAACTCTAAGAAGATTGATGAGCAGTACGGTGATATCTTGAAGTTGAAGAAAGAGAACGCTGCTAAGATGAAGAAAGAGTTGGGCTTTGCCTGGAAGACTAAAGCAAAAGGGAAGTTGATGATTGAGGATTTGAACAAATTGAAGAAATTACTTGACAAAAACGATATTGTTAAGAAATAAACATAGCTGTAAATAGATCGATTAAAATGACATTACTTATAAATGATGCGGACGTTAAAAAAAATGGTTTCATAAAAAGTGTACCCGGAATAATGATTAATTATTATATGTAAAAATGGCGAATAACTAATAATAGTACATTAAATCTTTAAAACCGACGTGTTGACCAACGTAAACTTGAATCAACTTCTTCGCTCTAACGACTTTAAAGTTAAATCCGTACAACTTGAATTCAGAACAGGAACTACTTTGGGATACCAACTGATCCATTCCATAATCGGTCAAGAGGATCTTCCAAAGCAAGATCAACAAGGATTCGTTCACTTCGTTGAATTTCTCAAAAGATTGTGATTTGTATTCAAACGCTTCATCCTTCTCCTGCGCCATCACTTCGGATTCGTAACACTTGGAAGAATCAAACCGGATCCCGTTCTGACGTATGTACCAGTATTTGAAGTTGTTGATTAGTTTGATGTTCATGAATTCATCAAACAACACCAATTTCTTTAAATTTGGCACGTTTTTACCGATGGCTGAGTTCAAAAGCTGATAGTTGTTTGCATTCAAAGTGTTTGTCGAGATAGAGAGGTGCTGTAACTTGAGTGGTCTTAAATTCAAAAATGAAATGATTGAATTAAACTGGCAATCCATGCAGTTTTTTGTTGGTTTCAATGTCAACGACTTGATGGAAGTCAGGTTAGGCGCTAAGATAGTCAAGACACAATGACCATTTAAATCGAAGTTGTGCTGATGTCTTTTAAACTTATGCGAGTATTCAAAGATCTTCAAATATAGAGAATCCAATTGGGCAAAAGGGATGCAATGCAACAACATTCTAGTTAAGCGAGCTTGGTTAACATCAAATTGACAATCGTACATCTTGAAATGCTTCAAGTTCTTAAAAACCGCTGTTTCACCCACTGCCAAATTAGCAAAGAATGAACTCCAGACTGGCTTAATAGTTTCGTTAAATTCAACTTTAAGGTATTTTAGTTCAAGAGATGTCAAGTTTTGTAGAATGTTGGCATCGTACAAAGTTTGTGATAATTTCTCTAATGCTTCCTCAGTACCATTTTCAAATTGAATCGTTAGCTTTTTCAAGGATTTCAAGTTTCTGAAATGTTGGAAATTGACAAGTTTGGAATCAGCTGCAAACAACGTGATCTTCAAATCTTGGAGACTATCCAACGAATTACCTATGGCGGCAACTTGATCCCATCTTAAGGAAGGCACAGATAACCTTTTCAAATTTGGAGTGAAGTTCAGCAACACCATTAAACTATCAAACAAAGTCATCTGTGGCAGATTGGCTTTCAGATTGAGCGATTTCAAGTGGTCCAATTCGTCAACAGTTAAGATATCCCCCATCTTCAGGTTCCAGTAGTTCACATTTTTGGTAAATAAATCTGTATACTGCATACATCTATCCAAATCATCAAAATCTAAACTTTTAACTAGTAATCCGAGCTCATTACGGTAGAGGATAGAGTAAATGAAGAGCAAGAAGTTTTTAAAATCGGTTAAAACAGTGGTGTTGTTGTCGCCGTTGGACGCTGAAACTTGTTCGTGATGCTTTTTATTTGTCAATTGAATACTTTGGAAAAGCAAAGGCTGGACTAATTGGTTTAAAGTTGGCGATGATTGGGAAACATTGATTAGATCGGTGTTGTTTAGGTATGAAAACACGTGAAGTTTTAGTTTGTTTGGGAGGCTGTCGATAGGGAAGGTGCAAGTAGTTGGAGATAAGCAATTGCGGGTGAGGTGGATCTTGGAAGCATCAAACGATGACTTTCTTCTCTTGATATGCGTGTACATGTGGATATTATATGATAATTCTATAAGTAACTAACGAGAAACAGAATATAAGTGAAAATAAAGAAGGGAGGAAAGAAAGAAATAAGCCAGATGCAAACTAATATAAGGAAAACGTCTAGCAGTCATAATTAAAATATTTAAAAAAAAAAAAAAACGTTTCTTTTTGTAAATTGTGGCACGTCATCGTGCGGCTTATTCAAGACGTCATTTTTTTTTTTTTTTCCAAAATTTTTCTCCATGCTTTTTCTTGATTCGTTTGAATTTGTTTTCTGTCAACTTGCAATAATTCATGCTTGTATCCCATGTTCACAAATCGGTTTGATTCAAAGAAAGCAATGCAAATGGCTTGAAAACCATGCGAAGAGAGGATATGAAATCCTTCAAATTTTGGAGGTTCACCTACAACTCAAGCCGAATTGTGACTCCAGAAATTCTTTTTGACCACGATATATATATATATCGAATTTGCAACTCCGTTTCTGGTCTTGATTTGCAGTCAACTAAAATACCCATGATTTGTTTGTGCACCTAGCAGCCGGTGACCACTGGCAATTTGCAATTTGCAAAGTGGCTTAATGCACTCCAAATTTTCAGGGTCGCCCGACGCCGACTCCAATTCTGTTGCGTCGCTGTGTCTTCCCGAGACGCGTAGATCATAACTCGTACCCGTATCTAAGGTAAGTTGTTCAATCAATAGTATACGATTTCGTTTTACCTGATTCACCTTCGTTCTTGAAATCTTTTTCAATAATGAAAGGGATGGATGACTATGATACCGTGATAAGTGCTGCCATGGTCAATGGTCCCAAACTCTTTGAACGAAAACAATATAGCAGGGCGTTGAAAGTGTATACGAGAGGAATCTCGGCCGCTCAAGCTAGCTTACAATCATCTGACCTTCCAAGGGATCGACGCTCAGAAAGAACCTCTAAATACATATCTTTATTAGATTCGAAGGCAGCATGCTATATGAAGCTTGGATATATGGAAACTGCTTTAAAAGAAGCTAAAATGATGGTGACCGTTAACCCATTATCATGCAAAGGTTACCTGCGTCAATCCAAGATTCTTGTGGAGCAGAGTCGGGAGTACGAGGCTTTAGAATGCCTAAGAGCTGGAATCGAGGCCATTGAAACTGGCAGGATAAAAAGTGGTGGTAAATTAAAGATAAATTCGAATTTGATGAGTAAGTTGGTGGAATTGAGAGACGATTTGGAAAGGAAATATGCAGAGATTACGAAAGCCAAGTTATTACTTAAAGATCCGTTCGAGGTTCTTCCATTCGAGTTGATTGAGCCAATATTCAAAAATTTGAGGCAAGAAGATGTCTTTCATTCACTTTTAGTATCCAAGAAATGGAATCGTATTTTGCTGTCAAACCTACGCCTCTTTGAAGAGCCAGACTTGGGACACAACTTTGAACACAACAAGTTTAAACAGATGATCACTTTTTACAAAAATCTGAACGGTTTTAAAAGGTTCAGCAAGCTTTCATTAACATGTAATTATCAGTCGGAGGTTAAGGTGGTAACAAAATTCCTTGAATCTCAACTTCTGGTCGATAAGTTGCGGCTTCCTCTTAATATGGTTACTAATATTGAATTCGACAAGATGCTTAACAGAATGGACAAAGGAATATTCAAGAATTTGACAGAGTTGAGTTGTACAATATCTGTCGAATTTGGTGATTCTGGTGATAGAGATCCTTTAGGTTTTATCCCGGATACTCTCTCACGACTTACTTTGTTCCTCACATATTTGGGACCTGTAAAGAAGAGACTCAATTTGAATTCTCGACAATTTTCCAATTTGGAGTTTCTTTCACTTGAAGAAATGGATAAAACTGACAATTATTCCCCCTTTAGTAACGGGTCTTTCCCGAAATTAACCACCTTGGTTTTAAATGTCGCCTGTGATGCTTCTTGGGTTGATACATTAAAAAATACAACTTCCATTAGCCAGTTGAGGCTATGTGGAACTGGTATTGCATCGGTCCAACTTCTTGAGGATCTACCACAAAGTTTAACGTTACTAGATATAGCTAATGATGTGTTCAGAGTGAACGGCCGGCCTCAATCAATCAGATGGAATGAGATTTCATTTAAATGCCTAAGGAATTTGAAATTCTTTAGAGTTTCCAATACGGAGTTTCCACCAGAGGTTCTTCAAAAAGTGATAGAAAGTGCACACAATAGTTTGGAACATCTCCGTATACAAGATGTACGTTCATTGGTATTCATGTCTTCTGGATTTGATTACAATACTAGAGTTGTCTCTTTTGATCGACTATTACCCCACCTATCAAACATAAAGGAATTGACTTTTACCGACTGCATAAATTTTACAGACTACACGTTGAAGTTACTCGCAGAATCGATCACAAAGTTTCCGTTAAATAGGTTGAAGGCGCTAAATCTTTCGGGGAGCAACATTACCGGAGTTGGATTATTGAATTTATTTCAACCTGGTAGTTGTTGTTTAAAGTTAGATTGGCTCCGAGTTACTTATTGTGACATAGATCCGGCAACTCTATCGATGATTCGGAAAAGGGGCTATTGCAAGACAATTGCTCGTTGAGTCTGTACTATGATAGCAATTGCGAGAAGAATTTTATGGTTATTATAAAACTGGATTTGCTAGCTTTCTTTCTGCAGGTTGATGTTGCTGTTGTTGCCACGATTCTTATTGTAGGCTTTTTGCCTTCTCTTGAGTATCATATATCCACTTTTTAACTTACTACGACTATCTCCTTAATGACCGACATGATTATCGTCATTCCGCTCCCCGTCATTTTTAACTTTTGATTACTAATTTGTCCTGGTTGATCATAGATTCGGATGATCATCGGGGGAGGAAAGAGAGGGGGTTGGGGCGTTTACGTTTTGTGGATATTGATGAGTATCAATCTCCTCACAAGGTGGGCACTGATGCTTGCATATCGAAGCCCAATAAAAAGTGTTCGGAAAGGCAGTGGGCTGCGATATGAATTCTACCAAAAATCAGGCATAGGGTCTTCATCATATGTCTCTCTCTCTGCTTTTATTCTCTAGCGGATATTAAGGAAAAATGTATATTATATCAAGTACTCATTAGATATTTAATGTTCTTTTGCATACACATTCAATACTTTCACCTTGGCTCAGTTGAATCTGTCGAGCTAATGGATCTCGACGACTCGATTGAGTGTTCATCGTTGGTATCCTTTTTTAATGTACTATTGAAACCAGTTGGTTCAACTTCCTCCAAGTCTTCTAGTTCGTTGTCATCAGTATCGTTATTTGACTCATTATCAACTTTTTCTCCAGGTCTCGTTAGCCCGCGGTCTTTTATTAAAAAGGATGTTATGGAGCAGAATGCCATCAAAGGAATGAAAAAGATGAAAACGTTACGTAATGATTCGTAAATTATCTTTTGCAAAATTAGTCTGTTGTGTTCGCTATATTCCGATAGATCGATCCTATTGAATATATTTTTTTCAAGGAATCTGATTTGGGCAGATGTAAGATCAATATTTGACGAATTCAATTTCTTCTTAAATGTGTTGGTCATGATTGCAGTAGCTGCTGAAATTCCAATGGAGCCACCAACAGATCTGTTGAAGTTTCTAGATGCAATAACAACTGCACGATCAATAGGCCGGCAGTGGGCTTGTAATGCAACGATGGTCGGTTGGAAAACTCCACCAATTCCAATACCTTGCATTAGCATGATAAGGCAAATAGCTGATGATGGTACCGTTTGGGTGAAGAATACCATCTGAAATATCATTCCTATCGCCCATATCGTATAACCTGATTGTATCACGTAGTTGTATCTCTTATATTTGGATATCAAGAACCCACAGGTAGTACTAACTACAGATTGTGTCAATGCGAGAGGTAGCCAAAGTAACGATGTGGTTATAGCTGAATGCCCCAAAACCAACTGAACGTATAACGGGAAGAAAACTGTGTTGGTTGAGTAAACCATACCCAACAAAACATTTTGAAATAGCATCACAGAAACCGAGAATTCCTTGTACAACCGGAGTGGCATTATCGGCAGCCTGGAAATCTTCCACTGGGTTATTAAAAACAATACTAGAAAAATCCCGCCTAGTGTCAGCAGAGTGATGACCAAAGGAGAATTCCAAGCGTAAGTGTTACCACCGCCGTTTAGTGCCACCAAGAATAAAATGATGCCTGTAACACTTGTAAATGACCCGTAGTAGTCGATCTTTTTGAAATTCTGCAAGTTGACTTCAAAGTTTGGTGGTGCTGGAACGTAAAGATACGAAATTACAGAAACCAATGCACTCAATGGGCATGAGAACCAAAAGATACCTTTCCAATTCACATTTTTTGCAAATCCTGCAGAAATAAAAGGGCCAATAGAATTGCCTAATCCAACACAAGTACCGAATATACCTTGGTATTTACCTCTCTCTTCCAAAGTGACCATGTCACTGACTGCCATCATGGATAACGATGTGATACCACCATTGGCTATACCTGCAAAACCTCTGAAGATGAATAACTGGACCGCAGTTTGACAGAAAGACGAGGCCAATTGACTCAATGCTAAAAGGATCAAGCAGAAGAGAAGCACGTTTTTACGATTGAAGATGTCCGATAGTCGGCCGGATAAGATCTGGAACACGGTCTGCCCTATGAAGAGTGAGGTACCTGCCCATGAGACGGTGGTGGAAGCATCTAAATCCGATGCTATTTCAGGTTGAATCACGTTGGTTGAGTTTTGATCGATGAATGAAACAAGTAGTCCTATAGCGAGGGCCCCAAAGGATATCAGCAATTTTTTCTTGGGGAGAATGTTTGTTTGATCTTGTAGTGTGACCGTTCTTTTGGGTTTTACAGACGACATTTTCTTAATAGTTTGATAATCGAAAACTTGCACATATCTCGGTGTGCTACCCAGATCTAATTAGAGCTATCTCGCAGCACCTGGCACATATCCACTTATATATATATATATAGATATATGCATCCATTCAATTTATAATCTGCTTAAACCCCTCTCACACTATAGATGATTATGATGAATACTAATGCATCCATATTGGAGAAAAAAAACCTCTCACCCAACAATGGAAAAGCGGCCGCTTGACCATTTTTGGGCACCTCCACAATCTCGGAGTTTCTGCGAACTCGGGTGTGTCCCGTGAACTGTACGTTTGGTACCTTGCCAATGCTAATATGCCCGTTGGACAGTTCAATCGTCTATGGCATGTTTTTTTCAATATATTTCAGTTGTCTCACGATGTAAAGTTGTCGGTGTAGTTATCATGGTGATAAACAGTTTAATCTCAAAAAGGTGAGATCGAGACACTGCAGACAGAGTTTAATAAGGGGAATCTAGAATTCTAGATGCTCACCTTGCGGAACGTTCCCGCATCTCGTCTAGAGCGATCGAAATGGTGGGAAGTCAGATGACTAGAAGGCACCTGACGTACTCTATAGCATATATATATATATATACTCACAATAATGGGCTGGTGGTACTTTGAGTGTCATATTGCTTCTCCTTAGGAACTGATTGGAATCATATCAAGCTCCTTTCACCAAATTAATTCGTCTGAGGTATGCCGTGTAGAATCGAGAAGCTAAATTTGCTGCCAACCGCGCGTGTGAAGTTAGAACAGTAGGATCTCTGATCTTAGCTCACTGCTAATGTAAGCAATTTCTTGTTAGATTAGGTCATGTATTACGCAATATTATATCTATGTCATGCATTACGTACGCACGCCGCAGGGGAATGCAATTTTTACAAATACAATAGGTGGTTTTTCTTTTGAGCCACGTTGCCGCACAATTTGTGTGCACGCAAGAGGATTGCTGAGAAAATTTTTAAATTTCTAACCTGTTTTTCTAAATCTTTTCCTTTTCTAATTGATAAATCCCGATCAGACTGGATCAACTTGAACACAACTCATCCTATCTTAGCCAGTGTTTTCTTAATTAGTTGGTGATTAGTTCACTGTGTCTTATAAACCGCTCAACTTCGTCAATTTACCACTTAAACCAACATTTGCATCATCCTTTGTACATTAATTTATTTATTACTATAGCATCATCTAACACTTTTTTCTTTCTTTTTTCCCGCTGTTTTATTTTATATATACCATTAATTTACTTTATATCATGATGGCCGTGCAGCAAAACACAATGACAAATTCGATTTCTACGCCTGCAAATCCTGATTCAATTAACATCAAAAAGAGATCTTCCGGTAAAATAGAAGAGGCAGACAAATCGGTGAAGAAACCGAAACTGAAAGATGAGAAACAGAACAACAACAACCGCAATGATGAAGATAATGAGTTTTCTGGCAAAATTTATTCGTCTCTGATAAGGTCAGCTCTTGATTCATTGGATAAGGTATGTATACTACTATCCAGATTTTGACTTTTTCAAACTTCGGGTTCGGTTCATATACTAACTATAACACTATCTCCCGACAGAAGGATGCGACTACTATTGAAACATTGGCCGTGCAAATTGAATTGCCTAGCTCCAATCCCGAATCAATATCGATTGAAAACCTAATGGTAATTTTACAAACTCTAGTCAGTGAAATCTCTAGGTTGGACCATAAATCGACATCACTCTTAATACAATCGATCCTTAAGATAGATTGGTTGCATCATTCAAGCAACGAAGAGTTCATCAAGAGATACTCTAGATTCCTCTCTGTGTTAGTTTCCGGTTTGCCAAAATGGTGGACCGACGTTACCGACAAGTTAGTCTCTGATTTCGTTAAAAAGAGAGAGAGCGAGCTGTCTATTCACCACAGCACACTAGAATACATAATCCAGATAATCCCGACTTCAACGAATTCTTTGCCTTCTATCTTGAAGAAAAACTATCCAAGCAAGAACTGCCGCAAGTCCGAAATTGTCAACTATATTTCAAACCTATTAAAACTGATAAGGTACTGTGGCGAGCTGAGAAACTCGGTTTGGTCCATGATCGTTGAGAACTGCATCAAGTTGGATGTGGAATTGCAAGATGAATTGAACAATATCGATGATGACGATGTTGATGATGCTTTGAAGGTGGATGAGGACGATTTGACCGACCTTGAATCTGAATCTGAAGCTGAAGACGACTCTGAGGACGAATCCGATACCGAGTCGAAAGCCTTGGATAGAAACGACTACCATTCCGATTCCGACTCTGAAGATGAGGGAATAATGGATGACGAAGAGGAATACAATGTTGAAATTCAATCTGTTTCTGAACTCTCGTCCAAGTTGGATAACATCATGTTGATTTTATTCGACCAAGTAGAGAAATCGTTTGTCAACCATGACGATTCGAGCTTGTTTAATACATTGATAGCGCTATTTAAATCCCACATTCTTCCAACCCATCAAACTAAATGCATACAGTACTTGTTGTTTCATGTCTCACAGCAGAATCCAGAGTTGACGGAGTCGTTTTTGGTCATGCTTGTGTTTGTTGTGTTTGATAGTAACGAGATTTCTTCCAATAGAATCAAAGCTATGCAGTATGTGGCATCGTTCATTGCGAGAGCTAAAGTTTTAACGAAGAAGCAGTTGCTTATGATTCTAGAGTATTTGACCTCATGGTGCAATAGGTTTGTTAATGAGAGAGAGCATGAGATCACTAATGGAGAAGGTGGCTTGGAAAGGTTTAAGATTTTTTATTCCGTGTTCCAAGGGTTGTTGTACATATTCTGTTTCAGATACAAGGAGTTGAAAAACGAGCGTGATGAATGGGAATTGAACTTGGAAAAATTCTACAATACGATGATTCTATCCAACTTCAACCCTTTGAAGTACTGCAATGAAACTGTGGTGTTGATCTTTGCCAGATTGGCCCAGCAAGTGGATCTATGCTACTGCTTTTCGATTATTGGTAGAAACAAGAGGGAACGGTTACATGGAATCAAGAGCTTCAACAGTGTATCAGCTTTTGAAAGCAAGCAGGAGTTCCTAGACTTGGAAGCTTACTTCCCCTTTGATCCTTTAATTTTGAAAAAATCCAAAAAGATAGTGAATGTAAATTTCATCGAATGGCAGAGCATCGACGACGATAGTGACAGCGAATAATAAATGAAATGACTTAAATAAAATAAAATAAATTGGAACTAATCGAATATATCAAAAGTTGATTTCTGTATTTTTCTAAGGCTTGTTTTTTTTTTGCGTTTCCGCCATATCTACTATATAGTAAATAAATATACCAAATTCTTTGAATCGTGAACTATCAGATAACATCAACTTACTCCGTACAACTCACCACTTGACTGAGAGCACTATCCTGCAGTCAAAAGCTTACTCTCCCCATTTTTCGAAGTTCTGATTTTTTTGAAATCTCAATTTTCAAGGTTTTCATTTGTGTTAAGGGTCCCTCGTTTTTTTGCCTTTTAAGGATTTCCGAGAACGTATGGAAAATCCTTTATTTTAATATCCGTGCTGGTGCGTGCACAGCAACTTTTAGCCACTAAGGACTGGCTTAAGGGGATCCAAAGTTGCAAAAGAGCATAATCCAATCTGCTTCACAATTGAATTGAAATCTGAGAATCCGAAAGTTTCAATTTTGAAGGTCTTCATTCTTTGAAGATAATAATGGCAAGTACTTAATAAAGTAAAATAAATAAAATTGGAATCAATCAAACGTACAAAAGGTTATTTTCGGAATTTGTTTCTGTTTCATGTCGTCATATCAAGATAATAAAATATATACCTTTCTCTAAATCATTAACCGTCTGATACCATTCACTTTCCACTCCTTCAATGACCGACTGTACTTGCAGCCTAGCAACCGCTTACCCGAGACAGGGCACCGCCCTCCCGTCTGCTCATCTCCTTCTCTCAAGTACTTGTAGATACAAGTATAGCAGAAAACGTAACCGGTCTCGATGATGGCATGGTTGTGGATCTCATCGTGACAAATAGGGCATTTTGATGATCTAGTAGTGAGCAACTTTTTAACTTTGCTCATCTTAGACAACTCTGTCGTTATCAATTTTGGAACGTTTGGCATCTTGTCAATCACTGTCTCTCCTTTGTTCAAGTTCTTGCTTATCTCAGAAGAGTTCCACCATTCTAAAAACTTCAAAAGGAAGATTGATATTGGGAGGATAGAATTCGACGTTAACAACAGCGATTTCTTCAATGGGTACACCAAGTTGTAATATATCTCCATACTGGATTCTATGAGTGACGGTGGTCTTATCTGGTTTGTGGAATTTGGACTCTTCTGCAAGAACTGTGCAGTTCTCTTCTCATCCAACTGGTAGTCAAACTGGTTGAATCTGGAGTAATTGATTCTAAATAGGTATTGTAGGAGCGTCGTGGACTTGAATCTTCCCGATAGGTACAACACTTTGAACAACAAATTAATCAACTTGAATACCGTTGTTGCCGTTGGGTATATTTTCAAAAACCAATACTTGACGAAATCTTTGTAATTTTCGTTCGGTTTCAACTGGTTCAATAGGTATGATGGAAGTAAACGATCGTAAAGAATGTCCAACTTTTCCTTCAAGTAAGGCACCATCAATAGGTCAAGCATCGATGCAAAAATCTGGATGTTCTTCAACCGCTTCAGATTCTCATATTTGCTCAACTGTCCGGTCTCATGACCTTGCACTAACTTTAACTCCAACATGTTGATTCTCTTCAACCCATAGAACTTCTCAATGAACGAGGAGTTCCAGTTCTTCAAAAACTTATACTCGACAAACCCACGTAGTAACAAGTTGAGCTCATCAAAATGGTTCAACACCTTGATTAAGTAACGTGGGTACTTGTTTGCATAGTGGATCAATATGAATCTTATGGATGGCGATAGCAAGTTCTCCAACTCGTTGGAAGAGATGACTTCAAATAATGTCGGAGTCTCCCTATCGAGGGATCTCGAATCTAAATTCGAGTAAAAGTCCATATTTCCCTTGTCTATTCACCTGTGTGTTGTTTCTAATCTTTAAATAGACAGCTCTGTGTTGAAACAAATCGATGTATATATATGTACATCTCAGCTCCACAAAAATCACTTCACGGAATAAAGCAAAATAAAAAAACGGTTAAAGTTACCAAAACGGTTCATTCTGCGTCGATATATGCACATCAACAAAATAGTCGCGTCGATAGAACTTGCTTCACAGCCGTCTTTGTGACATTCAATTCGTGCATGTTCTATTTTTCGTTCATTTATCAAATTTGTCTCTATTTTAGTCGTTTTCTGTCACTCACACCATCTGAATCTGTCTAGAACAGATTGCATATTACCGGGAAATATGACTGATAGATTGACTCAATTACAGATATGCCTCGATCAGGTAAGTTTATATGAGGACACGAGAACCAGAAGTAAATTGTGGAACTTCTCTCTACTAACAAAACACATATTTTTTGAAGTTAACCGACATGTTCTTTGCATCGCTAGCATATGTCGATCAGAATCATCAATCGGTAGTCTTGAACCCGATGGACAAGAAAATAGAGGATCCGGACCACCATCCACCGTCAGAGTACGATTTCCAAGAATCGTTGCAGGAGCTAACGACCGACATCATATTGAAGACTAGACAGATTCTCACGATAATCGACACTTTGCCCGGTGTTGGAGTCAGCAAAGACGAGCAGCTGCAAAAGATACAAAACTTAACCAAAGAACTGGACGAATTGGAAATAAAAAAGAAGCAGACTATCTTGAAGAAGGAGAGTTTGGTTGACTTTGTGAACGAACTGATACTACATATAAGCGATGGGATTTCAAAGACCCGAGATTAGGATATCTAAATAAGAGATATTTTGTGTATATTATTTATTTATGTGAATTTAAAATTTAGAAGAGGATCAAAAAGAAAGAACAAATTGATGTATTCAAAGAAAATAGTTATACATTAGTGTATATAAATCAATTGAGGTATCCATCACAGTATATATCCCAAGTAGATCTCATTCTCGACTCGTAACATTGTTTCCTAGTCCAAGCCAATCCGTAAATGATAGGTTTGAAACCATTAAAAACGGCAAATGTCAAGAGCACAGTGACACCCATGAGCAAGTAAGTAACCGTCTTGTTCTTTGAAGCATAGAATTCGAACAATTGAGTTGTCAACAAAATCGCAAACAACAATGCAGGTAAGTAGGCATTGGCAAACAAACTCTTGTCGGTCATAAGCAATGGAACAAATTGAAGTAAGTATCCTAACAAATACTCCAATGCATTGGTATCCAACTTCAAGAAGTTGCCCTTGTAGTAAGTGAATTTGTTTGGATTGAATGAAATAATGTGACCCAACTTGAATATGGCGAATCCAATAACCGACAAGGAGGTTAGAGAGTAAACCACCAAGTTACCCAAGTAGTAGATGGTCTTGCTGTCTTTGGTCCAGTAGTTGACACCCCTTTCAAAGAAGAGCCAGCTGATAGGCTTACTCTTGAACTCGTGGTCGTCGGGCGTGCCCTTGATCACTTTGAACATTGCTTTATGAACGGCAACAACTTTTTGGAACATCGAAAGGTCGTCAAATTTAACGATCTCTCGATCTTCGCCGTTAAACTTCTCATGAATATTACTTTCGACAAACCACAACGATCTATATAGCAATGGTTTCTCGGAACAAATCACTTCGTTCTGGCCGAACCCCCATTCAGGTAGTTTGTTCTCAGTGGCTAGCAAGTAACAGTTGTTTTTAACGCTGTACAATTGGAAAGCCGAGTCCAGGGCTCTCAAACGCTTCTTACCAAGTTCTGTCTTCGTGTAATCTGGGATGACACGCATTTCAAAGTTCAAGAAGTTATCACCTTTCCAAGTAGCATTACCGATTCTGGTCACTTCCTTGTTGTAATCGGTCTCTGCCACAGGAGGCTTCTGATCTCCATTGACCCATAGGTACTGTTGTGTGACGTTGTGAAACAATCTGATCTGTCTACCAGTTTCGATCTCTTTGGTTCTTCTTAATAGCTCACCTGCATTCGTCTTGATTCTTTGTTCGATGAAGAACAAGTTATTGGCATCCTCATGGTCGTAAGCAGTAACTTGTTGCGATCCGGATTTTGGATACGTTGCGTTGTGCGAGTGTAAGTATTTTCCAGTGTGGTAGTGTCTAATAGAGACTGTGGAACCATAGGAAACGTCAGAAACAATACCGTCCAACATGTTTCCTTGCAAAGTATGTTGGAAATCTGGATTCATGCTGTAGTAACCAGGACCAAATTTAGGTAGCATTGAGATGTGGAGGGCAAAGATGGCAAAGTAGATGGTCAATGGGATGACAACGTAGAAGTTGATAGTGGTGGCCACGTATCTGACTATGTATGTCTTGGGCACCGTCAAATCACCCACCATGTACCATATTTTTTTGAAGTTGACTAAGTTTAACCAAATCATCAAGTAGAAACCGACCCATTTAGAGGAGATTGTCAGACCTAGAGTCATACCACAGAGCACAGCCGCTTTGTACCACTTTTTAGAGAAAGTTTTCGAGGTATCGCTTGTCTTAGACAAAAGCACGGTTAGTCCCATGAAGAACAACAATGGACCGTCTATCAACATGAACCTGCTTTGAACCACCATCGAGTTTTCAAAAGTAAGTAGGATACCACCAAATAACGCCACGTAATGTCTCACTCCTGATGCTCTCAATATTCTATAAATGGTCATGGCCAATCCAACACCACAGATACCACTGATCGCTCTCAGAGGAATGTAAGGCACAAACACCAACCCGGTTTTGATGTCAGAGTAAGGCTGTCCAACCTGGTTGAATGGGAACTCACCTTTGTAACCTAACAGTTTTGCAGAAGCAGTGTAGATCAGCTTCACCAAAGGTGGGTGGGAGTCGACAAAATATTCACCTTTGATGTAGTTGTTCACCTGGTTGCCGATGTGCACCTCATCGAAGACGATTGAGCTTGGTATATCGATCAATGCTAGTCTTGTCACCAATGCTACAATGGTTAAAACAAGTAATTGTAACCGTTCGGTTTGGGTGATCGTTGGAGGATCTGATTTTTCAGCTTCGACAACCAAGTACGGTCTGTGGGGACCTTGTTTGAACTCGAACTTCTCGTCCGACGACGGCTTCGCCACGGCACTGGAACTGGCAGCAGCAGCAGCAGCAGCAGCAATTTTGCTCTTCGACTTGTCCTTCTTGGCCATTGCTGGATATTAATGTGAATAGAAGCTAATATCAGAATTGATCAATTGAAACTGCAATTGAACAACTTGTAATAATAGTACACATCCAAGATGCCCAAAGGACATGGCCAACAACACGCACGGTAAAACGAAAAGCCCCCGGCAGCACAGCCCGGCACGCGTTCTTCTGCTTGACAAATTTCACCCGATAAAATTCTGGCGTTTTTTGTTTTTTTTCGTTTCGGCGGCAGATTTTGGCGTCGATCGACGCGAGAGTAAAATTACAAATTATTTTTTATCGCCGCCGCACGCCTTCCCAATGCGGAAGACGGCAATTTTTGCGTATTAATTTTATTTTTTGGCCGTTTTTTTTGTCGCTTTTGGGTGCTTCTGTTATCTAGGCCGTTATTATACTGTGTATTATATATATATATTAAGCTTGTCCGATTTCCATCCCGTGCTTCCTGTGGATGTCCCCTCTTCTCATTTATTTCCGCCATGGGCAAGGCAGATTTCGGCACTGCTAGGTACTTATCCAACCAGCTCAAGAAGAGAGGTCTCCAAAAGACAAAATTCTACTGCCAGATTTGCGAGAAGCAGTGTATGGACGACAACGGTTTCAAATGCCACATCCAGTCGCCCAGCCACATCAAGAATTTGAACACCAAACTATCAAACTCGAACAACAACTCAAAGATGCTAATTGAAGACTACTCCCAGAAATTCCTCGCTGATTTTTTAAAGCTATTGAGAATAAACCATGGGGAGAAGAAGATAGGTTGCAACCGTTTCTACCAGGAATACATCCAAGATAAGGACCACGTGCATTTGAACTCGACTAAATGGAAGAGTCTCACCTCTTTAGCAAGACACTTGCAAGATTCTGGACTTTGCAAAGTGGAAGTGCAGGAGGATCTGGACGATTCTGACGTTGAAAAATTCAGCATTGCTTACATTGACAAGTCTCCGGAGTCACAGATACGGAAACAACAATCTAAGATGAAGAAAATCAAATCTGACCAAGAGACAAGTTTGAAGATACTCCAAGAACAGATCGACCGTGGTAATAAACTCAAAAAAGACAACGGAGAAAAAGCGACAGAAGAAGAAGAGGTGGGTGGTGGCATACAGGACAGCCATCACGATAAGATCAAGATATCCTTATCAAGTAGTAACAGTAGCGGAAAAGAGCCAGCTAGCACGATGAAACCGATCATGAAATGCGGTATGAAGATCATTCCTACAGATTTGCAAACTGGTAAGAGTGGGAATTTCGTCAACGACAGCTCTTGTGCGGCAGCCACTAAGAAACCAGGCTTGAAGTTGAAGAGCAGGCTTCCCGCAAGCAAAGTCAAGTCTACAAACGTGTTCAAAGCAAAAGCTAAAAGTAGTGAGACCCAATAATTTAACCAAAGATTCCTTCTTCGTATGTATGTGTGTATGTATATATATATAATGCAATAAATATAAATGAAAAAAAAAAACAGTAAAAAGTAGTAAGCGAAGAAAAAACGTTCAGTTAAAGTTTAAAACAATCCTCTTATTCTTTCTTCCTCTACCTTTGTTCCCAGAAGAACCAGATGCTTCTTCTTTGGCTCTCTGGATCATCAACTCCGCTTCAAATGCATCGTCCGCCTCTTGTTGCAAAAAATCTTCCTCCTGCTTAATCGCCTTCTTAATCTTGGTACCCCATATAGTGGTATCGTACTCAGCGTTGTCGTCTGCAATAGGAGAGTTCTCATCATTGATCCGGCTGGAATCTCCAACCAAAGCAACTGAATCGTCCAAGTGGTTGAACTCGTTCTCAAACTTGAGGTTGTACCCGTAATCTTGCAACCGAAGGTTGTTCTCATCCGAATAGAACTGTAACGTCTTCAACTCCAACTCCTTCTCAAAGTTCAACTTGTTTCTGTCCTCTTTCAGCTTCTTGTACTTCAAATGCCGGCTTCTTTCATTCAACTTCTTGCTGAACTTCGAAAAGTTCTCGATCGGTATCACTGGATTCTTGGTCATTTCATCTTTCCATTTCAATTCCAAGAATCCCAACTCCGTTCCTATCGGATAGTGACCAATGTATTTCAACTTGTTCACCAACTCCGTCGTCACAACGTTGTTTTCATAATTTATATTTTCCACCGTCATCTTCAACTTCAATGGGAAGTTCGAGTAGTCTCCGTAAACTGATTTCAATATTTGAACGTCCAAGTTGTTTAACAAAAATTTCGTACTAGAATTAGTAATACACTGGTAAAAGAAGAAACCTTTTGATTCGTTGTTAACGTGGAACGTCTGCTGTTTGATAGTCAATTCATTCATCTTCAAATCGTTCACCTCTAAATCGATCTTTGTGGAAGTCACTGAAGGTGTTTCGCATTTCTCAAACGATTCTTTCACGGCATCCATCTTGGATTGGATCTTCAATAACGCAAGCTCATAATGCGATCCTTCATCTTCGTACATCTCCTTATCTAAAAGTTGCTGCGATTTGATAATGTTCAACTCGTTTTCAAAGCATGCCATTATGAAGTTCAAATCACATTTCATCAACCTTGCAAACTTACAATACGACGAATCCGTTAGAAAGCTATCGGGCGTCGATTGCGCGCCGATCCAAGGTATGTTTCCTGCAAACTCCATATTCTGCAGGTACAAATGGTAAGGTTGTGCAAAAATCTTGTTTGAGTTTCTGTACATCAATTGCAACTCAACTTCCTCATTAACAATAGGCTTCTCAAATCTCTCGTCCACATTGTTGATCAAAACAGGTAGTAGTTCATGGGTCAGCTTGATACTCTCGGAACACAACGGACACTTCACTTTACCCTTCTGATCCTCGGACAAGTTGGAAAGTAGTCTTAGCAAACAAGGATAACAGAAAATGTGGCCACAAAGCGTCATTCGTGGAGCAATGAAATCGTTTTCCAAACAGATAGGACACTGATGGTCGTTCTTATTTATGAGCACTCTCAAGATTGACGAATCATCCAAAGGCATGTTTGGATCCAATATCTGGCTTCTATAATCTCCCCTGTAATCAACAATAAACCGATAGTTAACATTGACGTACCGTCTTCCGGTCAAGTGCAAAGGCTTGGAACCGCTGTTATATCTGTTTCTTCTAGTTATCGGTTTGGAATCTAACTCGGTATGCTGGTTGTGTTCGGGTAATTGGAAATCCAGCAAGTGGCTGATATCCATACCCCTTTTACCCTTGACGATCGATTTCTCCAAGTAATCATCGTAGTTGGACAACTCCGGCTTATCGTTGTTTGACTTGTTGTTGAACCTCTTGTAATTCTGTTGGTGTCTCTTTGATGGACCTTTACTTCTCGTTCCGACGTTAACCCCGGTGACACGTCTAGCGTTGTTCAAAGGTCCGTTCATGAACGAACCAGAAGAGGACCCAGCACCTGACTGTGAGAGTGACTGCGATGAAGACGACATCTGCATCGTGCTTGAGGCACTGTTCGCAACGTACGACGAAGACGACGATGGCGTAGTGTCAATCTTTGCGGAATCGAGCTTGGCCATTTTCGGTGGAGAAGTGGAACGTGGACTGTGAGAAAGGGTGAGAGGTTGGTTGCTGTCCATGTATAGGCAAAGCCTATGGTGGGAGGGAAAGGGTTGTTCAGAAGGGACAAAAAGAACCTGCTGAAGAAAAAAAATGAAGCTGAAAGGAGCACAAGAGAAAGCTTATAACCCCATTATTAACAACAGCAGGCAAACAATCAAACCCACCAGCCTAATTTTAAAAAGGAGAAGTTGCAAATGAAGCACCGTGTTGTGATTATGTCATCATAACTTATTCGTGTGTGACTCATTTTCCACAGCTGCCGTTACTCGGCTGTCTGTCTTGTGGGGTTTTACTTTTTGTTACTCGTATCTGTTGTATCTGTTGTATCTGTTACCAAAACAATTAGAATGTTATTATCTATAAAACTAAGAAATTCAAGGCACACCTTCGCTCGTCTTATCACCAGTGGACTTTAGCTCCTTCTCGCTCTTAACTCTGTTGGCTTTCTTTGGAACTCGACCCAGCCAGTAGAAGAAGACCGTGAAGAAAACGTTGATTACAATGAAACAGACAAAGATGGCATAATCTCTCCATCTATTATTGTAATCAACATTCATTGATCTCAGAAACATATTTGTGCTCTTAGTAGTACAGAATCGACAAGTCTCTGTCGATTCAGGATCCTCTAAGTAACCACCGGCTTTGCTCATGTACTCAGCCATGTACTCACCACAGGTCGCTCCAGAAGGAGGCTCAAAAGAAAGAAACTCCGAATCGCTGCATTCAACCTCCGCATTACCAACTGCTGCACTGAGCATCGTGGCAATCCAGTAGGTGAACGGATTACACCTGTACATAAAAATCCAGAAACCTGTGGGTAGGATCAAGGCACCACCAAAGTTCAAACACATCGTGTATAACAAAGAAGCTATGTTGTACGCATTTTGGGCATGCTCGACACCTGCAGCACAGGCTTGACCTAACGTCGAAGCGTAAACGGTGAAATTAACAACTGAAAGCCAAGTCAATGCACCTCTCTCTGCAGTGGCATTTGTTAACGCAGCATTCTTGTACAATCCAACTGGGTAGTACCAGCAAAAGTAACCAACGGTGCCGACAAATATGTTCCATGGAATCTCTGCTGTAATTTGAGCAGATATGAAAACAACCCACGAAAACGTCTTTGAAGGCCTCTCACGAACTTCGTAAATCTCTCTTTCGTAGATGTAGTTTGGTAACATCTGTTGGACAAAAGTTGTTAACAATAGGGACAGCATAAAAATAGAAAGCATCTGGTTTTGTAGCCCCTGTAAAGAAGTGCCAGCATCGTAAAAAGAGAAACCATTGAAAAGATTAGGGATCAACATCAACAAAAGCTTGTTCCAAATATAGGTTGGTGTTCTCCAGTACTGTTGCATTACCCGTTCAGTAACCAGCCAATATTGTAACCTAAGTGAAGAAGCAAACTCTTTGGTAGAGCCAACATCAGAACTAACCGGAATCTTACCCAGTTCATCTTCCATTTGGCGTAGCTCGCTCCTGATGGTGTTTCTTTCTTCTGATAAGTTCCATAGTTCATGGAAGTCGTACTTAGCATGAGATCCTGGAGCTGCACCTATTACAGACAACATCCATTCTGCTGGGTTGGCCTGAGGTGGGCATGGGTCTGCCCCTTTTGATTCAAAGTACCTGATCAATGTCTCACAGTTCTCTCCTAGCTCACCAAAGTAAACTGTTCGGCCACCGTCGACAAGCAACAATAATCTGTCGAATTCTTGTAACAATATAGCAGAAGGTTGATGGATAGTACACAAAATAGCTTGTCCGTTGTCCGAAAGCTTTCTCATCAACTGGCAAATGGACCACGCCGTCTGAGAATCCAAACCTGAGGTTGGCTCATCTAAAAATAATAACAATTGTGGTTTAGCTGCTAATTCAACTCCAATAGTCAATCTCTTTCTCTGCTCAACGTTCAAACCTTCACCAACAACACCAACAATTGCATCTGCGTACTTAGACATCTCTAGCATATCTATGACTTTCTCAACGTACGCATCTTTTTCCTCTTTGGAAATTTCTGATCCTTGCCTCAAGTATGCACTGAATCTTAATGCTTCTCTTACTGTCGACGTTTGCAAATGAATATCTTGTTGCTGGACATAACCGGTAGAACGTTGGAACGACTGGTCGCGTAACTTACCGTTGACAAACATATCACCCGAAACGACACCCATTGTAACACGGTTAGCCAACACATCCAATAGTGTCGTCTTTCCCGCTCCCGAAGCACCCATCAACGCTGTTAAAGTGCCCGGCTTGACCCAGCCATCTACATGATCCAAAATTCTCCTCGTCTCGGACTTAATCTGCACCTCGTAACAAACATCCCTCCAGTGAAAGATATCTTTGCCTTGGGCTAAGTTAGAAACACCACCTTGAACCTCGACTGGACATGGCGTATTAAGTATACCTACTGGCTTTTCACCGTTCAACGAAGATTCGATGTCATCTGACCATTTAATCGATGTTTGCTTCTTCATCTTTCTCAATGTCGATTTCTGAAAGACAATTATTTCACCTTTTTGCATGGCACCTTGGGAAGTTTCGACAAGTGAGACGTAGGTGAAGAGGAAGAAAATAACAAAGCCAACAGTAATGCCAAAGTTTCTCCATCTGTGAGAAGAATAGTACTGGTACGCAGCAGCTATGTATTCTGAACCGTCAACAGTCAAACTTCCAGGGACAGCACCCATCACAGGACAAACCCTTCCCATTGGATTGGAATATGGATAATCAGGGACGAAAACCGAACAATCAAACACCTGTCCAGTAAACTCGTTCGCAATTAAGTCTTCAAACACGTATGCTAGTGGATTCGCGTAGTTAATCCAACGGGACCAGCCAAGCATCGACGGAGTAGGTAACACAAAACCCGTATAGACGACTAAAAGTAAAAATAGAAGAGCTGTGGGAGTCATTGATTCAGATATGGTTCTACATAAAGACCCAACTGTTCTAAAGAGATGCGACATCACTAACGTTGCAAGGAAGTTCACCAGCAGATAAAAGAAAAATCTGCCAGGTTCTCTTTTGAAGTTCACCATAAAGTAAAAGACCAAATTGAACGCAATGCAGGTAAAAATCTTAGGAGCAAGTTCTACCAATACAGAAGCAAAAGCATCTGCTGACGGATGGTACAGCGCATACTTCTTATGTTTCTCTACAATTGTTCTCGATTCAAATAACGACATAACTTCAGAAATTGAAGAAAAAGCATTGAACAACACCGCCAAAAACATTGCAGCTCCTCTCTTATAAAACGAAGAGGTTTCGTGTGGTAGATTGTAAAACAACGACGACAATATCAATGCCATTATAACGTTGGAAATAACGGCAAAGAGAGTGATGGAAGGATCACCTTTGATTCTCCAAACGGTTCTTCTTGCAGCAACTTTGATTTGCATCCAGAATGACAACGTATATGGTGAACTTGGCTTAATGTGGTTCGCCTGTTTAGCAACATGGGCCTCTTGATAAGCAGACTTGGAGTGGTTTTGTTCAGTCGATGCGATATATGAATCGATTTCATCCAGGAGTTCTACATACTCAGGTGATGATTTCCAATAGTCCACAAATTCCTTGGGTGTCTTGGGAACTCGGTGTTCAAAACCTGACTTAGGGATTCTCTCAGATGGAGATGTGATCGATGTTAAAAAATCAGCCGTTGTTTGCCTTGCAGGACATTCGTAGCCCATCTTTTCAAAGTACAATTTGGCTTTCACTGCGTTACCGTAGTAAATCTGATAACCTTCGTACAGTACAACAACGTTGTCAAACAAGTCGTAGGCATCCTGTGAACATTGGTATATTGCAATTAATGGAGTTGTGTCTAATAGCAGAGCCGATGTTTTTAAAGCTTTGATAAATTCTAATGCAGTGGCAGCATCTAAACCCCTAGTAGCGTTATCCCAGCACTGGACATTGGAACCGCATAGAGACACTTCGGCAATTGAAACCCTCTTCCTTTCACCACCAGAAACTCCCCTAACAAAATCATTTCCAACTTTGGTGTTATAAGTATGTAGAAGACCATAAGTAGCCATGTAGACCTAGAATATATAAAATTAGGAATGTTAGTACTTGTAATAGTCAACGGAGAAAAAGAGCAATAAAAAAAGGCATACCTTTGTCATATGGTCTGCGTATTGCTCCCTCGTCACACCAGGTGGTCTGTTCTGAGGTGTCCTTAAAGTGGCAGCAAATGTTAAAGTTTGCCCAACGGTTAAGTTGGAAAAATGTGCGTCAACTTCGGCAGAATATGTCACTTCACCCCTATAATGACGTTGAATATCTTTCATGCTTAATCCATCATACGAAATGTGTGAATTTGGATCAACTTTGAAACCATACGTCTGAGCAGATATGGTCTTCAATAACGTCGAGCATCCAGCCCCCGGTCTGCCTAATACCACTGTTAGTGTTCCAGGTTTCATTAGAGCATCCATTGGCTTCAAGATATCAAAATACCTTGATGTATCGTTTGCCTTGAACCACTCATAGAAATAATCTCTGGCCATCTTGTAAGGAAGATTTAAAACAGTTGGTTGAAAATCTGAATCTGAAGCAACACCTCTAGCACACAAGTCTCTGTAAACTACACCTAAAGAAGTTGGTTTATAGTATTCAGTGTTACTATCCATCAATTTTCTCATGTTCTTAACCCAAAACTTTGAATCGAATTCTTCTGATTCAGGGTTCAGTCTCGAATCAATTCCCGCATTGAAAGGTTCAATGCCAGGTACATGGGACATTGAAGTCAAAGCTCGTATCAAGATTTCACTGTTTTTCTCTTCGAATCCTTTTGTAGCCTCATTTTTAGAGTTCGAGAGTTCTCTGGTTAATTGCTTAGCAAGAGATCGAATATCAGATTCAGCGTTGTCTTCTAAAGCGTGGTAGTCAGCCAAGTCATCATCAACTTCCTGTTTGACAGTTATTGCATCTACAGGCATCTAAAGTGACTGATCAAAATGATTATAAGCACCGGTTGGATTGTGATTAACAGAAACACTACGTGGAAAATAAAACTGAAAATTGAAACACTTATTATATAAAGATAGATAAGTGGGAATTCCAAGAATATGGATTGCTGTTGTTGGCCAATTTTGGACCTACAGCCCTGTATATTTCAACATGAACGCAAAGAAGAGCAGATACGTAACTATACATCATATCATATATATATATATATATATATATATGACAATGGCATGTCCAGTGTCTGATAGTTAACCCAGAAAACGATGCGCATAACCATCAAATCAACTTAGTGCGGTGGTTCCCAATGGGGAACCTTGGCGAGTCCCTGGGACTGCATGATTTTGATGCCACCCAGCAGTGCAGCTGTAGTCTGTGGGCAGTGGGGTGTCTCGATTATATCATCTGTTATCACATCCACACATGCAGAAATTTTTCTTCAAAATTTATTTTAAGTGTACTAAGTACATCACATGTGCTTAAGGTTTAGTTGGCTGTATACCTCTACATCTTTTAGAAATTGTAATTATTCAGGTAGTTTCGATTCAAATGTCAGGAACCACATCCGGGTATGAGCTCCGACAGATTACCGTTTTACCAACGATAGAAAACACCCAGTTGGCAGCTACTTACCAATACACGAGCCCTCAATTTGGTGCTCCATTATCCACAGATGACGTTCTTATCCACTACGGGTCTCAAAACTGGTCAATTGAGTCCGATTGCGTTCAAATTGGTGAAAACAGCAATCAATGGAAACTTCCCTTCACTAACCAACCTGCGTCTTTGAATCCTGGCGAAATACACCACCAGCAACGCAATGGAGGAGTGAGCACCACTTGCAAATTATCAACCTGGTTGTTCGTCTTGAACGAGTCTCTTGTATTATTCCTTCCTACATTGGACATGATCTTCCGCATACCTTACGAGTCTATCATTCTCGTTGGTGTCAATGGTGATTCAGGCAACCTTTACATCCACATAGGTACGAACCACCAAGATGATGATGCTAACGACGCAAATAATGACGATGTTGACGATGACCCACCATTGGAGTTAAGTTTCTCGCTATCTTCGAATTCAAGTACATCTGAAGGGGTGTATCCTTTGTTTACATCGTTCCTTGGGATGTCCCCGAGCCAAGAATTGGCGTTCGCATACGAGAAGTTAAACCACTGTATTGGAGCAACCTCCAATTACAAGGACTGCCAGAATGGCAATAACAACAGTGATGAGAGTAGAAGTGGCAGCACGCCGCATAGTTATAGTAACAATGGAGAGCTGAAGTTGTACGAGATGGGACAAGCGGACGACGAATTGAATGACGATTTGTTGATGTTCGATGAAGAAGGTAACGAGAGTGGCATGTATGTCGATTTGGATATCGCTAACGGGATCAAGAGAACTAGAAACAGGGATGATGGGCAAACTAAAAAATCTAGAAAGTTTTAAAACAAGCGTGTATTATTATTTATTTATTTATTGTTATTTTTACATATATGTGTATAAATTAAAATTTAAAATTATTTATTTATTTTACTCTATTGATCTCTAAAGATATAAAAAAAGAACAGAGCACAAAAAGCTAATCAGCGAAGCATAAGATAAAAGTGAAAAAAAAACAGTAAAACAGCAAAACAGTAAAAGAGTTAAAAGATAGGAATTAAATTAATTAAATCAACCATATTCAAATCAAACGGAACTGTCAACGTACAAACATTCGGCCTTGCTGCTTTCAAACCCATTAAAGTTAGTTGAAGCGACCGAAGTGTAAGCACCAACATTCTTAAAGTAGAGCCAGTCACCAACTTCAACATCGTTGGTCAATCTAGAACTGGCAGAAACACAATCCAAACCGTCACAAGTTGGACCCCAGATTGAATACTCTTTTTTAGCTGGTGATGATGATGACAATCCGTTGATGTTATTATTGAAGTAGTTGTCGTAGAATACAAATTGACCTTTAGTGGTCAACACTTTAGGTTCAACCACCTGGTGGTCAAACAGGATACAGTTCAAGTTACCGTAAACGCCATCATTGATGTAGACCCTCTCTTTCAAGACATCGTGGCCCAACTTCTCACCGATCAGGTCTCTTCTCTTGGAAGTGACGTGGGTGACCAAAGTGAAGCAAGTAGCAGATAAGAATCTTCCCAATTCTGAGATCATCTTCAAGTGAGATCCGTATTCCACGATAGGGAAATGAGTCTCTAAAGAGCTCGATAGGATCTTGGAAGATTGCAAGAAACTCTCCTTGGCAAACCCACCACCAACGTCCAACATGTCCAACTTGACACCATGTTGTTCAAGAGAGTAATCGAACAACTTCTTGGAATCAGAAACTGCCAATTCGATGGTCTTGAAGTCGGTACAACCGGAACCAATGTGGAAAGCAGTACCTCTCACCTTGATTCCTAGTTCCATACAGGTGTCGATCAAGATCTTGGATTCTTCTAAAGAGGCACCGAACTTAACAGATAAAGGACAAGTGGACGAGGAATCGTCGGTCTGAAGTCTAATCAAGACGTGACAGTTAGGATGGTTCTCATGCAACTTGTAAATTTCATCGATGTTATCAATCGTGGTCAAATTGACACCTGAATCTCTAGCAAATCTTATGGAAGGTGCAATCTTGCTAGGGTTGGCGTAGATGATCTTGGCAGGATCAACTTGCTTGTTCAAGATCAGCTCGATTTCGTTCTGAGAGGCACAGTCAAAGCCTAGACCCAATTGGACCATAGTATCGATCAATCTAGAATCGTTGTTACACTTGACCGCGTAGTAAGGTTGGATTCTAGGTAGATGATGGAACCAAAGGGAGCACAAATTTTTCAGTTCGCCCAAGTCGCAGACAAAGAAGGAGTTCAAATCTTTGTGGCTTTCGCAAGTGGAATGATGTAAGTTTTTGTCTGTTGCAAACAACTTGGATTCGATGGCTTGGCCAATAAGACTCATCTGTTTCAAATTAGTATTAGGTTCGTTATCCAGGATGGAATCCTGGGAAGGAGTCTTGTAAAGCGGGATAGGAGCCATCGCGGAGTTCAGATTCAAATCGTCAACTCTAGTCAAAGCTTGAGGTTTGTTGGTAGAACCGATAAATCTAGAGAATGGTGTGGATAAAGACAACAAAGATCTAGAGTTGTTTAATCTTGCAAACAAGGACATGTAACGAACCAGTCTTTTTCAAAGAGGAGACAGGGGCAGAATGGGAAAACTTGAGCTGAAAGGGTGGAAAAAAGGGGGGAAAGGGGAGGGAAAGAAGGTAGCAACGTAGTGGACTCTATGCGGCAGCTCTCGTTCGACTTAGATGGTTTTTTCCTGGTTGTGTAATGAGGTAGAAGGAAAGAGGGGGAAACTTATATACAAGAAGACATTGGTGTAAACAAAATGAATAAATACCTCAGCAGGGGCCCAATATGGTGAAGGGTGAAAATTTTCCAAAAAAAATCTCTCTGTGTGTGTGCCCTGGAAGGTAGTGTCCCGAAGGGAAATATGAGAGGGAGAGAGAATGCGCCTGGATGGCAATCGAGGGATTTATAGACTTAGTGACATATCCACAGCAGAGAAGGTAAACAAAAGAGAAATCAACGCAAAAAAACATGACGATATGAACAGGTGTTTAAAGACTCTCAAAATACCCCAGAAAATTTAAGATCCATGTTGCAAGCCAAACCTACATGAAGTTTAGGGCTCTCCCTCTTACAGACACACAGTTTCCCCTTCTGGCCACACATCTGTTGGCACCGCGGATAATTCGCATCTCTCGTCTCTACTGTTACCCGGCCATCTTGGCCTCCCGTTTCAACGACAGCGTCACGTCTGCCGCTCAACTCAGGCAGTGAATCAATATATATATATATATATATATATATATATATACAAATATCTGTATATGTGTCCCATCGATCTGTCTTGCCTCTTCTGTGCCAGTGCCTGTCTCTTTACGGGTGCACCCAGTTCCTATTCTGTGCACAGGTGAATCGCTCGCAAGCTTACATCATACATGCACACCAGCCATGTCGATCAACCATCCATCGATGCATTGGGCTAAAAGTAATGATATATATATATATACAGGGCTGAACTGTGCAAGGACAGCAGCACAGGTGTAATCGATACAATCAATATATGTATATTCCCCATAGAGCGGAGGGCGGATCCAACCAGATCAGAAAAACCAGCCACCTCGCTCGCCCCAAAAGTTTCCCCAATCTGCTTCCGAGCCACACGTCGTCGTTGGCACGCAGAACACGTCAAGCTCAACTGGGCACCTTGCCACCTTCTTCCGATTCCTTGATCCGATCTCCATCTCTACACACCTCTATGATACGTCAAATATATATATATATATATATATATATATGTATGTATATCATACACAAATGTACATTAAAACAGAAACCAAAACGTGCTAAATAAAAAAAGCCAGCCGAAAACAATTTACAAACTAAAAAATTAATGTGAAACGGTGCTTGCCTGATATGGGAATCGCCGCAAAGATCACCTTCCGAAAACGGTCAAATGAGCTGCAGCCCACTCCCTTAGCCATCTTTTTGCGTTGCGTTTTCTCTGATCTCATTGTATCGAATCATATTCCCATCTTCCCTTATATATCTTCACCCATCGCCAACCCCTTGATCTCATCCATCAACTTTTCTTGATTCTTCTTTACTTCAATTCAATTCGTTCCATTCCGTTAATTTCAACTACACTCTCGCTAACAACAGCTTCCCACTTACACACACTCGTGTCACCGTTCACCTTCAGAGTCAATACTTTCGCTTCTTCCATATAGATCATCCTTTGATCCCCCCCCAACTCCACAATAAATCAACTGTATTCGTTTGTTCGTTCGTTATTTCTGTTTGCTTTTGATTTCATAACCCTCAGCTACTAGTCAATCTCTCGTTAATATTTAGACTTTCATTCGTTTTTTTTTCTCTTTCTTGTTGCATCTCCAACTCCCTCCCTCCCTCGAACAGAAACAGAACATTTCATTCACTTCCATCTTCCACCTCTATTCTGTTTTCGTTGAATCGTTCAATTTCTTCTTTAATCGTTTCAATTCCAACTATGTGCACTATAGCAGCTCAAACTACAAAATTGAACAACTACTTATTTTCAAATCACGCAAGATCCCAGTCAGATTCCACCAATTCTAAATCAAATTCGTTCTACACCATGGCTCAACCAAGATCAGAAACTTTGAACTTCAATGAAGCATCCCTTCATCACATCACCTCAACTTCCTCTACCTCTTCATTTGGTAGAAAGAGATCTTTTGAATCCTTCGAAGGACCTCAACTCTTAACCAACTTGAACAGTGCTCATCCTCAAAAGAGAGCCAAGACTGCACCATCTTCTCCAGTCTCTTACAACTCTTCCACTGTTGTTGTGGAAAACAGTAAGGTTAAAGAATCGGCTCCAAAGACAATCAAATTCAAGTTGCCTGAGTTACCGTTGACTCCTCCATTGAACCCAAAGTCTTCCGATGATATGTTTGAAATTACAGAATTATCCATTAAAAAGAAGCAAAACGGTGGTGAATCGTCTTCAGCTTCGTCAATCTCTGGAAATTCGGAGGAACCTCGTACTCCCCCTTCTTCTGCTTCATCTTCTCCAAAGCAGAGAGTTCCAAAATTGTTGAAACCTTCCACCAAGCCTATGCATGTCGCTGAAGAGGCAGCTTTCTATTTCCCTGATACTTGCTACTCTTTCAACTTGGTCAACTCCTGTATCAATTTGAACGAAAGTAACGAAAGAGGTTGCTTTATGGAACAGCAGAACGAAGAGTGGAGAGAGTACTACTCTTCAAAGATCAAGCATGAAAACAACGAACTGTTTAAGAAGTACAAGGAATACTGTACAGGCTTGAAATCCGTTGCAAATTATGATAACTTCAGAGTTACTAAAGTTAAGAGAGCAATCACCACAAGTGTCAATCCATCTTCCTCTAGCAAGTCGATCAAATCATCAAAGTTGTCCAAGTTTATTGAAAGTCAATACAACAAATACAACGGTTTAGTGAATTACCCTTACGCTAACAACTACACGTACCAACAGTACGGCTACTTGCATGATATCGAGATCTTAACTAGTACTCCCGAACTTTACCATCATCATCCTAGAACCACCACCATCTATTTACCAGAAAAGGATGGTCAGGATCTTTTCAAGCAGCCACCAACTGCTACTAAAAATGTGAAGAATTTATCATCCAATGTGGATCAAGCTTCCATTCATAACATCATCTTGAAAGATCCGACCACCACCTCTCCAATGTCTCCTGAAAGGGATCACATTGCAAGTAAAGATAGTATTGTGTTACCTCCAATTAGATCATCCTCCAACTCAAGAAGACTATCGAATCTGAACACAACTACCCTACCACCAATTCAAGTTTCACATCTACATCGTCATCAAGACTTGTCACAACAACAGTCTCCATACAGCCCATCGAGTTCAAGAATATTGGCAACCTCGCCAATTTCGAAATATATTACTACCCCAACGACGACACTCCCACCTGTCCCACAGGTCCCTACACCATCATCATCCACATCATCACAACAGCAACAAAAGACCACCACCACGACCAGCCCTACTTTCCCACACCACCAAGCCAGCTTTGTTACAACACCACCAAATACTACTGTTGCCTTGGCCACGCATACACACACGCAACAACATTCATCGTCCCATTCGTCTCCAACTTCGCCTATTTCAACGTCTCCAGGAATAAGACAGTGTATCTCCTGTCACTCCTCGCAATCGCCATGTTGGCGTCCATCTTGGTCTTCTTCGAAGGGCCAGCTTTGTAACTCATGTGGGTTGAGATACAAGAAGACAAAAGCCAGATGTTTGAACGAAGATTGTTTGAGAATCCCAGCTAAGGGAGAATGGACATTGATGAAAAACAAAGGTAAAGTTTCCGGATCTGGTATTAAGTACAAGTGTTTGCATTGTGATGGGGAGGTCGCCGTCGATGAGCATTCTTAGATTAGACTTTGTATTTATCTTTTAAACTTAATGGTGTTATGTGTTTGAGTTTTTCCTTCTTTACTTCTTTTAATGGTTTGTGGTTTACGTCCTGTACGTTTTGATTAATGCTTTTTTTTGCACCCCCTTATTTTAATGAATACCTTCTGTCTTTTTGTGTTTTTCTTCTTTATTTCATATACATTTTTGGCATTTAATCACCCGTTTTTTACTAAAATTGGTTGGTCTGATTTCATTCTTTGACCTGGTTCTCTGTTTTAATTCTCTGCCGTTTTCCCTTATTTTCTTTATCCATCCCTCTTTGTATCCTCCCGTACTTAATTGTATAATTCAGCTTTATGTTTCTATAATACTTTGATCTATTAAACTGTTTTGCAATCCTTATACTATTTAAACATTTCCTTAATTGGTTTATCTAGAGATATGTATATATATATATATATATAACATATATTTCGTAAAGTTTAACGGAATGTAAACAAGGCGCCTGATTTTTGTGATATGGTGCATTTTGAATTTGTTTTGGAACTTCTATCAAGTTTACACCAAATAAGAGCTAAAATCCCACAGCGTTGACACCATATCTCAACTGAATTTTACCGTATCTCGTGAGAAAGTTCCTGCATCGTTCTGTAGCGCCCTGCCCTTTTCGAAGGTTGATTCTGCTCTGTTTCTCGCAGAAGAGCCCGAGCCTTATTATCCTGTCATTAACCGCAAGGCCAAAGACCACTAGATACTCGTTTGAATGTGATCATTAACAGAGACAGAATTTACAATTTACAATGTCTTGTTTGAGAAATAAAAAAATAATGGAAACCAGCGTAACTCTAACCATATGCATCACAAAAAGCTAAAATTCTAAGAAAAGGCAAGCAAAGTCCAGTTTAGGAAATGACAACAGACCAGAGCCCACGGCTTAATAGACTGGAAACATACCAACATGTTAAGAAATACCAAATTGGTCAAATTTTTAACAAAGCTTATTCCGAATTAAAGCCGCCTAGGGTCGAAAGTTTTCAAATAAATGTTCCAGAACACCAAAAATTGCAGGAAAGTTACGGATCTGGAAATCAATAAACAAAACTCTAACGCTCAGATTTTGTATAACTTTGAAAAAAGGGTTGAAAATAACAAACTAGGTAATATCATAACACTAAAATGTACATAATCATTGTTTCTATGCCTAGGAAACTGGTAAAAAGGGAGAGAGAAACTATACGCATTAGGAAGTGTAAACAGAAGAAAGGGGGGCGACCGCCCCGATTCGGAAAGAGAAACTAAGACGGCTCACTTGAAAGTTACTCAAAACGTCAATAACGTGTTACAAAATTCCTGTTTAGGAAATCACAATAAACCAGCCTCCTTTTGTGAACTTTCCAATATTGAAATTTCTACCTCTTGTTTTTAGGCGCCAGAAGGAAAACTTTTTCTATAAAAGGGACTGATTATCCCCTTTCTTTGATTTTCTAAACTTCTCATCTTTTTCTTTTTTGTTCTTTTCATTCTTCACTAGTTACAGACAGTTCTACTTTGGATGGGTAGGCTGTCCTAATGTACAATCCCTTTTGGAAGGTGGTGACGACCTCCAACCTTAATCTCTGTTACTCACACAACAACAGATATACAACTCAAAGAAATATCGGGGCACGCACAAGTTGTCCCATACCAAAAAAACTTATACATACACATATTTTATAAAGGCCTGTACACATACATGGTTTCTTTTATACACCCCACAACTTTGGACTGTACACATACAGTTTCATTTACATACCGATATACAATTTTATAAAAGCCTGTACACATTCAGATGCTTTTCCTATACTCAACCACAAAAAAAGCGCACACGCTTACAATAAAAAAAAAACAAAAATGGGTGCACACATACCCTTTTTTGCCCTTTTTGAGCAAGCCAGCCCTACCTACACTTCAAGGGCCCATGCAACTATATCACATCCACAGATGTTACTTTGTTTTTTTTAAATGTTAATTATTGCTACTACTATTTTATGACCACTTTGTTTTTGGTTCACGCCTTTGCTGTCATACCATCCTATATTAATCCAATCTGTCACCCCAGCTCACTTTATACATCCATCTTGCCATCCATCCATCCATCCATCTATTCATCCCTTCAGTGATTGATGCTACTGTCATCGTCAATCACATTATCCTTTATCCATCACTTTGAGTAATGATGCCGTTAGCATATCATTATTCCTGCCTATCTTTCTTTAATCTACTTTGGTTCTTGTTTCTGCTTGCTGATGATGCTAGGCATCGATCATCATTTCATCTAGCTTGCATGTCACTATTCCTTCAAATCTGACTTTGTCAAATTTGTTGTTTTGGCTGCTGTTGGTTTGCCTATCGGAAGTTACTGTTTGGCTGGTATTATCTTTTGTCATCTATCAACTTTTCGGTCATTTTTGGTTCTTAAATGCTATGATACGATACAAGTTTACCTCATTTACCTCAACCAGGTTGATGATCTTCGGCAATTCTGTTTCTGCCGTTGATTTACTAATCCTTTTCTAATATAGGGGGCCCCCTCAGAAATTACTACTTCATCATATTTGCTGAAAATCAATTTTATTATCCAACCAAATTTGTTATTGACTTTTCCAAATTGATTTCCCTTTTGACTTCAGTTTGTCATCACCTTTCCTTGCCTCACAGCTTGGTTGATGTTTGATGGACTGACCCTACTAACTCTTTTTCTTCTAGGCTGATCATAAATTTGTGATCTTTTTTTATCTTTCATTTGATGTTTCCTTTCTTCTTTTACTTTTTCTTCCTTGACTTGCATCTTCTATTCAAATATTACGTTGAACGCGTTATTATTTGCATCTGTTGACTATGCTTATTATTTCTTATTTCTCCTACCAACAGCTTCTTGTGGTGCTACTTTTTCCAGTTCTTCAAGTGACTTTAACCCAGAAACGATGGTTGGTTTTGCTTAGTGAGACTGCTCTCTCACTTACTCTCTTATCATTGTGTCTTGGTTTTTCAATTTGAGGAGTGCCTATCCCTTGTTGAGTTTACAGTTTTCCCTTCTTTGTTGAGTAAGTCAATGGTTCATGGTGCTATTTATTGTCTGGTATACCTGTCTGCTTACTGTGACGGTCGCCATTATGCTTCTTTGGTGCTACTCTCCCCACTTACTCGTGTGATTTCAATGTGAAACGATGCTCGGTTCCCCTTGTGAGGCTGCCACCTTTCTCGGATCTTTCAATTTACTTACTGTTCATCGTCTCACTCAACTATTTCAGAGTACCTAAGTTGATGGTTCATAGTGCTATTTATTGTCTGGTATACCTGTCTGCTTACTGTGACGGTCGCCATTATGCTTCTTTGGTGCTACTCTCCCCACTTACTCGTGTGATTTCAATGTGAAACGGTGCTCGGTTCCCCTTGTGAGGCTGCCACCTTGCTCGGATCTTTCAATTTACTTACTGTTCATCGTCTCGCTCAACTCTTTCAGAGTACCTAAGTCAATGGTTCATGGTGCTATTTATTGTCTGGTATACCTGTCTGCTTACTGTGACGGTCGCCATTATGCTTCTTTGGTGCTACTCTCCCCACTTACTCGTGTGATTTCAATGTGAAACGATGCTCGGTTCCCCTTGTGAGGCTGCCACCTTGCTCGGATCTTTCAATTTACTTACTGTTCATCGTCTCACTCAGTATTTCAGAGTACCTATCTTATTGTGACTTCTTTCACAACCACATTTTTCGTTATTGGCAATTCCAGGATGCTGGTGTACGCTTTTGAAGGTTTATTATCCTCTTCAGCTTTTGGTTACGTATTTGTAATCAGTGATTGTTTGGCTGGCAATGTTACTTGGAAATTACCACTCACACCAATCTTAATCAATGATCAACGGTATTAATCCTGAAATGGCTGCAGTCTGTGTTACTCTCAATATGCCCGTTATCAAATGAGTCTGATCAAATGAACTTCCATTTAGATCAGCAACATATCTTGAATGATGGTATTGTTTTGCTTTCTTGCCTGAAACTCCGAAGCTGCGGTTGTTATAATTCAAAAATTTTATTCCTTGTGAGAACCGTTAGCTTGCAAAGAGATTGAAAGAGTATTTACATTAACAGGTTACGTTTTTTTTATTATATCTATCTTGATCATTTTTTCTTTCAGAATTTTTATTTAGCTTTTATCACAAAATTTACTGTCAGATCGCAAAACAATATAGTTTACTTTTTTTTCCTCTCCAGAATTAAACTTTTGAAAGGGAGCATATCTCATCACACCAATCCATACGAACTTGAAAAAAAAAAAAAGCTGAGATCTCTCCAATTGCATCTGAGTCTAATATTTCGTCGTCACCGTTGGGAGGAGATACAGAAGTTGTAGAAGAAACAGTAGCACACCTAAACCACTGATCAAGGCCTGCAGCCATTTCTATTCCACCCGGTGTCTCTGTTTTTCTTTGCCGCACACCCCGTACAGCCGGATTTTTGACCTCTTGTTTGCTGGACTCAGTTTCCCGAGTGTTTCACACTGAAACTGGCCGTCTCCGGTCCAACAGGATATATTGTTCTCCTGCAGGCTGCAGGACCTGTAACGACTATAGGCGTCTATCGACGCTTATCGACGTTGGTTCTGCGAACAAACCAAGTATTCTTAAGTACTTCAGATCTTTTAATTGTTTCCTTTCCGTTATCTACTACTTTATGAGTCCTTCTTCTTAGAGGAGGCGTCTTAGGACTGAAAACAGTGGTCTGTAGGTTGTTGAGAGACCAACCGATAGACTTATCCACACTGTCTTTCAGGACTCTCTATATATCTTATATAGTCGATTACGTGAATACATCCATGAACAATTATACTTAGCTCATCTTTAAATAATCTACATTTTATAACTATCGTTATAGGACCACTACATATAGTTAAGCGCACCGCCGTGAAATCCCCAGCCGTGCGGCTCAGTTTTCCTGTTTAGCTAAGCAGCGGCGGCCCATACAAAAAAGAGTTTCCGTCGGGAGCAGGAGCAGGGGCAGGGGCAGGATCTGCTGTTGGACCAGGTGGAGCAACAGCAACAGCAACCACCACAGGTCTTCTCAACATTTCAAATATACGGTCCATCTTACTGTCCACATCCACCAATGACTCTTGAGCTCGCTCAGCAAACGAATTGAAGTGTTCGTTGAGCGACGCTCTGAGGGCGTTTATCCCTGAAACTACCCTGTTTATTTGGCTCTCGTGCCTCCTTGAAGACGTAGCAATTTTGGCCTGCTCTTCTGCCATGTTTTGAATCCTGTCAACCAGAACATGGTGTGTTTGCCTATTCTGAAGAACATACTCTATGATAGTATTCTGCTCATCTGCATTCAACAGCTGCCGCTCCTGTTGCTCGGCGGATGTGTCGTGAACAGCGGCTTCAACAGTGGAGTCGTAGCGCTCCGTAAACGATACAAACTCTGGACTCTCAAAGACGGCGTGCTGCGACACCATATTGTTAGGAAACAGCCTTTTGAATTCAACCATGTCCTGGAACAGGCAGTACCGTAGATATTTCATCGTCTCCAAAAAGTCTTTGATGCAAAAGTCGCCCTTCCCATCGCCGCCAACCCAGTGTTTGGCACTATATTCGTCCCACGCTTTGTCAACCCAGGGGAATATCTTTGTCTGCAACTCGTTGTCAGGCTCGCATGTGGCCCTAGGGATCCTAATCTTGCTGCTGTCTTCAAAACCGGCCATTCTCGAGAGAAACACTACAGGCTCGGCCATAATGTAGTGCTCGTCAACTATCCTCCGCGTCCAACCACCCTGTCTTTCGATCTCTGCAATGGGCACCCCTTTGTAGTATGCAACTGTAGCGCCTGACTTTCTGCCCAGATGCGTGTTGGCACCGAACCGTCTGTCCAGCCCTGCAAACTGTAGAACGGTCTTGTAGGTAGAACCAATATACGAAGACGTCATCCGAGTGTCGAAATCTTTGGCTGGGAACAGCACAGTCTTGCGCCATTTCTTGTCACCAAACTCGAGAGGCTGTTCTCCTACAATCTCAAACCTGAAAAACATCCACATGGCAAGCGCAAAAACAGGACACACCACAATGTTTTGGTTGCGAATCATACTGACAAACCTGATCTCGCTCGGCTTGGACGTCTTCTCAAAGTTCTTCTGGAATCTGACAACCTTCACCGACTCTTTCAAGTGCTCCGGAACACCGTACAGGCTAACCAGTGACAAGTCGGACAGGTTCATCGCTATTCTGTTGATACCTCTCATTAGCGTGTAATGAGAAATGCAAAAGTCGGCCAATCCGTGGAATGTCTGCGATTGGATGGTAGTGGACTTTCCCAACCCGTCCTCGTCACCTGCTCAAGTGTATCCTCATCATAATACCCTTCTGTTCTATCCTCAGTAACAAGGTGGTTGGTGTCGGCATCTCTGGCTAGCCCTAAGCGTCTCTTGGTCTCTGTCTTGATGATATCCTGGATCAGCTGGTTGTGTTTTGCGGTGAAGTCTTTGCCCGTTTTCGACTTGTACAGGTTCTTCAAACTAGTTCTGGCTTTCCTCAGTACGTCGATACCAACCAGCTTGCCTCTTTTGGTGGTTCTAGTGGCCACTGAGTTCTGCATATACTGAATGATCAGCTTGGGAGACGCGGGAATGTCTGCATTGTTTTTCTTGTCTTTGTACTTTCGAAGCGTTCTGCACCACTCAAAGTAACGACGGGATTCAGCTATGAAATGGCGCAGTGTGTTTGGGTTGGTCTGTAGCGAAGAGTTCAGACGGATCTGCTGGTACAGCCCAGTACTCTGTGCTGATTTTGGTGCTCTGTTGGATGTTTTCGGTTTGGATTTCTTCTTCTTCGTTGAAGGGTTAACTAGTCCGACCGTCCTGGTTGGAGGATCGGTTATTCTGACCGTTGTTGGCTCTTCCTCTTCATACACCACCTCGTCGTCTTCATCCTCAGTTGCCACCACCTCTTCATCATCTTCTGAGCCATACGTGTAAGTTGTTTTCTGGGATTCGGTGTCGTTGCCATCTAAGTATTGTCCATTCGCGTCGGAGTCACTTTCAATCAGCTCATAAACCTCCTCCTCAGAGGTCCACAAATCACTGTCGTCTGTCATGATGATTGCAGTAAACTATTACCTTGCAGCAAGCAATCACCTTCGCAGCATAAAACCATCAACCAGGGCAGAACAGCCCATATATATATCATCCAATCCTCTTTTAGAAAATGTGACTGGTCAATTGGTCAACGTTCCCACCAACCAGCCTCCCCCTCTCCCTCCCCTCCTCCCTAAACCTTCTGTTACCCTTCCAGCAAGCATCTCCTCCAAATGCCACATAAGTCAACTCCCTGTGTGTCCGATCCAAAAGCACCTCTTAAACCCTACAAACCAGCCAAAGAGTCTCCCTTTTCTTTGGCTCCCGTCCGCAAAAATGGGCAGCAATTAGGTAAGCTACTACTAATCCTTATTATGTAACCTTTACGCTGAGCGCCATACAAACTCTCACGTTATGCCTACGTAATATTATGGCAGATTCCCTGTCGTTGTTTACCCGACCTTTGTTCTTGGTTCCCTTTTATGCCCCTCCTACCTTCTTGTTCCGGCTAGTGAAAGTACATTCTGTATAATTCAGAACCAGGACTTTCCAGTGACACCTTTGTTGCCCCCTAATTACTAAGAATTTTCGCCTTGAAAAAGCCCGTTTGTCTCAGACATCTGAGTTAGTCAGATCCTTCAGAATCTTCACTAACTAGAAATGCTTCAAACTCCAGAGAAATACGTTTTCAAATTTACTGTTTTTTTTTCTTATTTTCATTTTCTTCTGTATACAACTATACCGTGCTACTCTGTCTGGAATCGATCAAGCCCACGCACCTCCAACACCTCCCTGACTGCCGCCATTCCCTTGGAGTCAATAAACATGTCCGCCTTGTTGATGCTACTGATCCCCTGACGGGCCAAGTATCGCTTCACCAACGTCGCAGCGTGCTCAATCTTCTTGCTCTCCTCCACTTCGTCCCCAAAGCTGTTCGCAACACCTTGGACAACGTCCACAAGGTGCCTCCGTCTCGAGTACGTGCCCTTGTTTTTCTCTGACCACACAGAGCATTGCCGCAACGTGGGAACCGGTGGAACCTCGCCATACCCGTTGAACCAGTGGTCGATGAATAGCTCGAGTGTCGCCACAGTGTGCGACGAACTGATCTTACAGTCCTTGTACTTCTCTGCAAACTCCTGCTTCCGTTTCTCCTCTTCCAACTGGGCTGCTACCAAGCCGCTGCTCTCGGCCCCCACAGTTGCCTGCATAGCATTCTGGTAGTGCATCTTGCGCACAGTCCTGCCATGTTCCTGCAACTCCTTCGAAAGCACCGTCACCATCCTCTTCAAGTCCGCAATCTCCTTGCGCTGCTCCATCATCTCCTCCTTAAACTCTTTGGCGAGCACCTCCTTGATGTCCCTGCGTATCTCCTTGAGCAGGTCCGTGCTTTCCTTGCTGCTCGTCGATAAGCGGCCAACCGAAGTCACCATCTCCCTCTGCGACTTGGCCGTCTCGTTCATCTGGTTGAACACTTTGTCGGCAACCTTCTTCTCTGCCCACACCTTCATCTGTGTGGATGCCTCCTTGAGGTACGTTTCAGTCACCTCTTTTTTCATCGAATTCAGGCTGTTCACCAACGTAGACAACACATCCGTCACATTCACCAACCCACTGGACAAGAACGGCGCCACTTTTTCAAAATACATGTACGCAGTGTCTAGCATCGTGCTGTCTTCTTCCTCGTGTTTTTCAAGCACAAGCTTCTGGAACTGCTCAAAGTCGGTCCCAGTGAACACCGGGTCACCCTTTAAGCACAACCCACGGTATTTTTTCAGCAACACGGCCACATCCTGTAGCAAGATCGGCCGTAGAAACTTGAGAGTTCGAATAACAACCGACGCTTCAAAGTCCTTGTCGCCAATCTCCTTTTCGTACTTCTCGATCCATGGCCACACCTTCTGCTGTAGCTCTAGCGGCGGGTCCACTTCTCCTCTGGGAATGAAGTACGGCTCGTTCTTCGAAAACCCTGAAGAGTGGTGGATATAGTCAGGGGCCACGTTACGCACGTAGTGGCCCGCATAGGCGTCCGTAGACCACCCACCAGCCAACTTGGTTCCTCCCATGGAGACCTGTGCATCTTGGGCCACCTGTGCTCCCGAGCGCCGGAAAACATGCGTACACTTCGGATAACTGTACCCTGCTTTACGAATGACTTCCTCGATTAGCAGGCGCTCTGTGCTGTACGAGATATTAAACAGCAGCCGGCTAGTCCATGCGTGCTTCTTCACCGGGTCGTGCCAGCCCGGCCCGTCCTGTAACGACATAAACAACTCGATTGCCACGGCCGTTAAAGCACAGAACTTGGGATCCTTATGGCGCAACACCGCAGACTCTGTGAAATCACCCTGCCGGTTGACCTTCTCGTAGGTTCTCATGAGCAACAACCCTTTAGGTTTAGTGGCAAAGCTCACTGCCTGGCCCGTGTTCGGTGGCGTATGCGGCACAATGTCCTCCAACTTCAAGTGGAGCTTTGTGACAGACCTGAATAGCGTTTGGTACCCAAGCACCACTGACAACAATGCCTTGCTGAACCTGCTCTTGACTCCCTTCTGAGCCAAGTACTTCTCTCTGTAGTCTTGCTGCAAAACACGTCTCCTCTTGTTGCCAATAGCCACAACACCCTCCTCAACGTCTTCTTTGCTGAGACATCCCATCTTCCAGCACTGCTCCACAATGTTCTCGTACTCGTCCAACGTATATCTGGTTGCAGATCCCACTCTTAACTTGTGCCTAGCGCTCTGTTGTTGCTTTTTGTTGTAGTTGCTCTTGGAGATGGATATAAACGACTTGATGTTGGTATCTCGTGGCCGTTCTCCATGTACAATCTCATGGAGGTTTCCCAACACATTGCCCATCTTCTTGTAAACATCGTTGGATTTCACACTCTTGTAATCTTCTGCCGATTTCCTCATGAACTTGTAGATGTTGTCTGCGTTGCAATCCTCCGGCTGAGCGGAATACGTATCTTGAAACTTCTTCATGATTCTGCTGTATGTCTTCAAAACGCTGGCCGCAATGGGATCGATGATACTTTCAATTTTGAGTATGAATTCCTCCTCTGACACAGACTCTGACCGTATAAACTTAGGACCTGTACCTGGTATTCTTCCTAGTTTCTTATCTAGATAGTAGAGGTACTCTCCATAGTCTGTAGAGCCTATTGGTGGTGGTCGTGGTGGTGGTGATGTTTCATTGTCATCTTCTTCGTCGAACTCAGCATCACTGTCCGAAGCTGAGATCTCTCCAATTGCATCTGAGTCTAATATTTCGTCGTCACCGTTGGGAGGAGGTACAGGAGTTGTAGAAGAAACAGTAGCACACCTAAACCACTGATCACGGCCTGCCGCCATTTCTATTCCACCCAGTGTCTCTGTTTTTCTTTGCCGCACACCCCGTACAGCCGGATTTTTGACCTCTTGTTTGCTGGACTCAGTTTCCCGAGTGTTTCACACTGAAACTGGCCGTCTCCACCTTGAAGCTTAACTATGCCATAGTGGTCCGGTCCCACAGGATATATTGGTCTCCTGCAGGGCCACTACATATAGTTAAGCACACCGCCGTGAAAACCCTAGCCGTGCGGCTCAGTTTTCCTGTTTAGCTAAGCAGCGGCCGCCCATACTAAAAAAAGTTTCCGCAAATGTCAGCGCCCATAGTTAAGGATGGGGCCACACACGCGCGCGATTCGGAGACGGCCCCCAATATGGGGGACACGTGACCTCCCCAGTTTCCAACTGTCTCAGAAACTGCCCGGCAAAAAGATGGTCCTTAGCAGGATCGAACTGCTGATCCCCGCGTTATTAGCACGATGCCTTAACCAACTGGGCCAAAGGACCTTTATTGACTTTAAAACAAGTTGAAGGGTAACTTGAAGTCCTTCCAAAGCTTGACTTGCTTCTAAATAAACAAATTATATGCAATAGATCTTTCACGGATCTTGAGCTATACCATATCAACAGATTTATCGGGTTGCTTGTCCATGTGATTCGGAGACAAAATGCCTTTTTCTACTATCAACATATAGAACATATGATTCCGCTTGCAGAGGAATCCATTGAAGGATTCCTCCTGACCTATAACCTAA